>JACJUY010000002.1:610902-661276 GCA_014220935.1 Platorchestia sp. MABIK | reverse complement strand
TGTATTCACCTGATCTGAGCGCTCCACCTTGGTGTTTCTCAGAGGTACTGAATAAGCCGCGTATGAAGACCTTAAGAGAAGGCTTAAACAATTTCATTTAAAGAATTTTGTTCCCACGCTGTAAAAATTTCAAGACTTCAATTTAAAAGCTTCCAAAGGGGAATTTTTTCAAAGCGATAGGAGAATAGAGCTCTATCATATTGCCATCCTCCTTTCTCTGGAACCAGGCTTTGCTCTACGTAGCTGCTGCCAAGTCTGCGCAGGTGTTTGCTTGCACTAATATTGTTTGCTTTCAGAATCGCTCCAGAAAGAGAGCTAAGTAGCCTCCCAAATGAGGTGTTTTGGCGCCTGAGATCTCCCGGGAATTAGCCCAAGAAAGCCATATAGGCACACACAGAGCCAGAACCACAGAATGTCTCGACTTAGCTCCATAAAATCAGCGTGATGTGCTTGCCTCAACGAATGCGGAATTGGTTCCGTTGGTTGATGCTGAGAATGAACCGTGTGATTCCATCTTTCGCTATTCATCGTAACTTGACCACCATAAGATGCTGATTTTATCCATCGGCCATCAAATATTAGTTAGAAGCCTAACTAAAACGTTTTTCGGTCTTATAAATGGCGTAAAATAACCTCTGTGAGTCTCAGGATGGCTAAATCTTTGAGAAATTAGTTAATAAAGTTGGGTGGAAAACGTTTCAGAGACCTTGATTTGCTTCTTCCAAGCTGCTCATTTCTAGATGACCGGTCAAATGATTTTAGACGGAAGAGACGAATGAAACAGTGAAAGTAATTTACACACTTGACATTAAAAGAGTGGTGTTTCGATAGTCTTAGCGCTAATAGTCTTCGCACGTGTCTTTTTACTTGATTGGTTAGATAAGTTCTTTGACAGGAAAAATGATCAGACTAACCATTGTAATACTGAACACCCCCATCCATGGCTCATGTTAATTTTCTCGTCAAATGATATTTTTGCAAATTAACACCTGCTGGGCGTTCCTTCGAGAAATCATAAAATAAAGACGACTGTTGTCATGCGAGCGCCTGCACCAGAGCATGAACAATGTATATGAATATGTCCTTTGGTAGAAAGACCAAAGTAGCTGTGCATTTCATAACACCACTTAATTGAAGAACTATTGATAGCTTCAATAATTATAAATAATATTTAATCAGAGTACATCAGCAAGTAATGATTTGAACTGATTCTTTCTTATCATAATTGCTCATTTTCTTTCCCAACTTTTCCGCTTTACAAAATAGGTCGAGTTCTTCGCGTGATAAAATACGGAGAAAACTACTATCATTTTTTACTGAGACTCTCGATTGTTAAAATTCTATATTGGTCAGTCTGTAAAAAGTAACGTTTCGACACAACTAACGTCATCCTCAGGCTGAAAATATCCAAAAAATTTGTACAATCACATTGACAAAAATATAAATAAAATACATGAGCAACATCAAACACCTTAAAAACGAAAATAGATATAGCCCTACACAAATTGAGTCAGCAAACGAGGACTGGACTGTATTGCATCTGAGTCTCATTAGTAATCTGAACATGGGTCTGGACAAGCACTGACTGCGAAATTTCAGTCCCAAGTGAGGCCAAATGAAGGCACTCAGAATACAATAATACGTTGGTAGGTCGATAAAATTCAAGCACACTTGAACATTTCCTTCCTCACACCGACGCTTAATATACGATCCATCAGCAGTAGAAGCTTGATGCATGGTTGGCCTACGCAGTACGTCACTTGGTCTCACGCGGAAATTCTCACAGAGGGAAGGCAATACTTTGCTGTTACCGCGCTGTGTCACGCACACAGCACCGCACGGTCATAGTGCTGTGTCTCACAGGCAGTGATGTCCAGGTATCAGTTAAAAAACACAAGAATATTAATACCCTCCTCGTAAATGAGCCGATGAGACATTAAAGGTCCGTAATGTCAATATAGTTTTACTCCGAAAAAATTTCATGAAAAAATAATTTTTTAATAAGGAAATTGAAAGCTAATTTGTTTTTTGAACAATTTAAGTTCTTTGCTTGGTGTTTACTCAACTAGTTACACGATATCTGAAAACTGTACTATAAAACTCTGCCATACCATGAGCTATAAGTACATTCATATGACAGCAACTAGTTTACAAAGAAACACCGTTTTTTTTAAGGTCATTCAACTCTTATTTCCTACACAGAGGGAACCGAAATCTCATCACGTATCTTAATGATCCGTGTACCTGTACAAAGTTATGATGTAGTAAATCGTGTCTCTGTGCTCCAGACATAATCTTCCGATGATTTCAACATGTTGTGGACGCGGGGACAAACGAGGCTCTCAAAATAATTTTCACTTAAATTAGTCAAACTATTCGTACAGTTTGGGCATGAATGATGCAAAATGGTGTTTACAGCCCTGTCGTCGCCCAAAGAATGAGGGAGACTAAGAGGCGGCATCGATAGCGGCTCCCATATTACCTCAATGGGGCGGTCGAACCCTCCTGCATTTGCGACATCAAAGCGAGGGACGCGGCGTCCCCTCTGATTGCCTGGCGCTCTCAGGGGGCTGCTTTTTCTGACGTCCTCAAATCATGAACTGTTATTCCGGAGCTCTTCTCCACGAAACAAACTAGTCATGTGCCATCGCGAATTGTGGGGTGCTTGAATCTCAGTTATGTTTGTCTCGAATGCACCAGAAGGGTCAATGAATGCATGAGTTTTGGATATTGAGATTAAATTAGATGAGGGGTTGCATGAATGAAATTATATTCAGAACAGCAGGATTGAACTCAGTCAAGAGAACCTTAGATTAGATTTCATGAGTATGATCCGAAAAATGTCAAGTTTTCTTTTAATAAGATGTGTTTAGATGCAACTTGGTGAAAATTAGTGCCTGAAAATTATGTTAAATTGCTTCTAACTTCATATACTGCAGTCAATGAAGACTTTGAGAAATAAAGAGATAAACTTACATTAGAAAGTAGAAAAATAATAAATTAGTTGGTATCTTTGATGGTCTATCAAGCAGAGTGTAATTATGACAAGGATTATGACAAAAGTTTGATGGTTAAAGACTAGCATGGATTACAATAGCTTATCCTAGCCTCTTCAGGTACGACGTGATGTTCATTATGAGTATCACACGGGAACCTTTGAACTTTATTGGGTTTGCGTTGGAAAATTACGTGAACCTGAGTCTTTAATGAAGAAATCTTCAAGTGCGAGTCTTGATAAAGTGGCTTAAAATGTACCCCTGGTTATAACGGGAAATATTTGTCGACATTTTTTTACCTTTTTTTTTGGGAGTTTTGTCATAGTTATTTTGAACCATTCTTGGTTCTGTTATGTGTAACTGCCAATGTATTTCATAAGTAGGTGAAGCACATAATTTGAAGTCCGGGAATTCTTTTATGCATCAGCCTGATGGTAAATATCTAAGAATCGAAATTTGATGAAAGGACACCAACAATTTATGCATTGTGCTGAAAGAATACCATTAGAAGGGAATAGTATAAGGTCTCTATAAAGTTTCTTAACAAATTCAAAAATTTATTATAAACGTACTTCATTTACTTTATTCTAATTTCCTCTATAGTATTCAGCGTTTATTGAAGTTCTTACCTCATTGAATAAACTTCTACATGGGCACCATTAGTTGCACGACGCGCATCAAGACGGTACTCGATTTCATGACATGTTCGCTGTAGCATAGCCTCTTCAATCGTGGCAGTGGCTAGCACTGTCCCCATCTCCATAAATTCATTGTGCCATGCACGAATTGACGGATGTGATGGTGGATCTCTTCCATACTTAATTCTGTAGTTTCGCTGATTCTGTCTATCCGATTTTGTTTCAGTAAACCATGGGACACATTGTGCGTTATCTTGAGGGGTAGCCTTTTTGTAGGGGGTTCATCCAGTAGCACCTTTCACAAACAGAATCCCTGAAACACATAAATGCAAATGTGATTTGAAACTTTAATAAACACTTAATTCAATGGAAAAATCAAAATGAAATATCTTCTCAATTACATTGGTAATCAATTCTTGAATTGGGAAAGAGACTTTATGGACAACCTGAGTAATAATGAAGTCCGTCTCAGCGTGTTCACTCATTGACAAGAAAATGCAATACTCTGCTTTTCTCAATAGATGGAAGCGAAATACAAACCACTTGAGGCAAAATATAGAATGAAAAACGATGTTCGTTCAGAAAATTTCATGAGAGATTTAAAATATTTCTAGTCCTCTTGCAGGAATTTATGTTTCATCATTTTTACTGTTCTCGGGAGAAGGTTGTCCTACAACCATGGATGAATAACACTCTTATTAAAACAAGATAAAAAATTCCGTAGGAAAATGAAGCGCGAAAATATGCGTGCTAAAAATGTACTCAATGCAAGATATTTGTAAATTTCTTTTATCTTTTTTATTGGTTCTTTCTTATATATATAGGTCCAACTTTGTTGTTCACTTCTGAATTTGTCCAGTCGGCGCCATGACTTGAATCAATCAATGTGTTTGATGTTCAATTACGTCTTGACCGCTGGTGGCTAGCTCCTGTGCACACACATCATCGTCGTCACAAAAATTTGCCGCAGTTTTATGCTTCATGCACATTCTTTCCTGCTGCTACTTCTGCGCAAAATAGAGAGAGAAAGAAAAAAGTCATGGAGTTTCACTACATATTATTAAAAATTTAAAATTCTACTTTGATTCCAATCTCTAGGTATCCTCCACTCAGGTCACGCTGCCGTCTCTGAAAATGGATGAATTACGTAAGATCATGAATAAGTATTTCATTAAATTTATTACGATGCAATAGTCCATGGTTTCAAAAATTTATTCTATTTTAATTTAATAGAGAATTCAATTTTAAGTCACATTTCAATCATTATCTACACGGCTTTGGTTACACTAGTTTGAAGTGGTTCATTTTAACGGTTCTTACACAGATAAGAGAGTTATAGCTTCTTACCAGCCAAGTAAAAATTTAACGGTTCTTACACAGATGAGAGAGTTATAGCTTCTTACCAGCCAAGTAGAAATTTAACGGTTCTTACACAGATGAAAGAGTTATAGCTTCTTACCAGCCAAGTAAAAATTTAACGGTTCTTACACAGATGAGAGAGTAATAGCTTCTTACCAGCCAAGTAGAAATTTACTCAAACTACGCTTTTCGGTTCTGGACTATCATATAGCGCTGATCCTGAGCACCTCCCCCACCCAGCACGCGGATGCCTTTAGATCGGCAGAGGACTGAGTAAGTGGCGTAGCTCATGAGCGCACTCAGAAGCATATACCAGGTCAGGGCTCTAATGTGTAGAGTGCAGGTCACAAGTTTCAGATCGAGTACAGAGTGCATGCCTTGGTCCAAGAAATGCTATTTTCCTATGAGCGTGAGAAACTTTGCATGCTGGTACCATTGGTCTGATTGATAAATATGATCAATGTTATATCTTCAAGGCATTGCAATGTGCCACGGATTGACTTTAGCTTTGATCAAGCTCCAGTTTCAACGGTCATATGTTAAAGGTTTTCAAGACTTATTTCCAGGAGGATTTGAATTTTTACCTCTCTCATTTATTTTTAATGAATTAGGCTACGACACTAACAATTTTATGGAGCTTTCAGGGCTTCCAAATCGATTATTGCTTCATTATAATGAACCTTAAGCGTGTCAACATAGCCAGCGATCTCAGTCAATAATTTGTACAAATATCTCATCGCATTCCATAACCGAAACAATTACAATGCATGATAGTATGGTCGGAAATACATCAGTTCACTGTGTAAGAAAAATGAATGCTGCCAAACCCTTCCATGTATTGACCGAGCTTCAAATGTTTTTTCGCTCGATCAATGGCCATTTGTTGCAGCTCATGTTGAAAGATCATTTCGAATAATCCATAATCTGCTATGCGATTTTACTAGGTTGACAATATTAGAAACTCATCCAGAGCTAATGAAGAAGTCTCACAGAAGCAGCGCAGATTCCCCTCTCGCATTCCGTGAACTTCCCGCACAAATAATTCTTTCAGGGATGCGCAATTTTCATAGATCTCCCTAGAATTTCTCATTTCGAAATCTCTAGACGCAAAGTTAGGGGGACAACAATTTACGGGAAAAAAAGAGACAGAAGCCTTGAACTTGAAAATTATAAGAAAATTTCGGTGACAAAAGAGGCAAACTTTTTCATTTCATTGGTTCGGTTAAGTTTTTGGTTCAAAATCAAAAATAAATCTAGTCATAAAAGCTATGTGATATCTTTCAGCAGAAAACACTCTTCTACTTTCGTCTCTGCATGCTCAAAAAAAAGCGTAGCAATCCCAAATATCCTAACTTGATGTTTTTTTAATTGCTCCCCAAAAGACATTGCGTGCTTCCCTTCAGTAACTTCAAGCATTGTAGCGAGACAGCAGAAGCTCCACGGACTCCAGGTGGTCCGTCCACTTCCTGCAATTTTGTCGCCTAGACAAGACCGACGACCCGCGCTGCACAATTCATTTTTTGGCGGAAAGAAAGACCGGCGCGGCGAGGAGCCTGCAATCCTGGACCCCAGAGAGACGCTCGTGCAGTTCTCATCGGAGTCATCAGCGTTACAACTTGATTTAGATGCAGAATAGGAGAGGGCCGCCAAATCCCTGCAGGACTCAGTCTGTAAAATGGGAGTCTCTCCAACCTAAGAAATAACATTACTTTCTTTCAGGCGCTTGCTCCGTCTGAAATGAAATGAATGCGAAAGAATCTACAGCTGTTGTTTATGACATCAAAAGTTATGCCCTACGTACAGAATCATGAAATTGTATTTCATACAAGCGTTTTCGGTGTTTTCTAAAATTTTCTATTAGCTTCCAATAATATTTGAGTTCATTTGCGCATCAATGCAAAGACTCGAAGAGAAGGCATCAAGTCGTGGTAAACTAGGTTCGTCCATTATACCCGCCGATGTGAGGCAACGCGCGGAGCTTCTCATTTGCATGCATTTGCATTATATGTCAGGCCATGAGAACATGCCAGATTACGAGTCTCAACTCGCCCACCCAAAAGTATTCGCTACTGTAGTCTTGCAAAATTAGTTGTGTCAATCTTGTGTGCATTTGTGAGCTTCTGGAGTTATGACCGCACCCAAAAAATCAATTACACCGACAAAGCAAACATTGGAACACTTCTTTGGCAAATCCTTTTCCGTGAGAATCTGCAACCATGAAGCCAATCTAATCTCGAGCCAGCCAGACGCGAGCAACACAAAGTAATGATCTCTATGAACGTGCCTAACTCTACGGAATGAAGATGAAACGTGCATTTCTCCTCAATGAAATGGTAGAATTAAATGCACCCCAAGTGCTTCCATCAGGGCGGACGCCACTTCCGCTATCAAAAGCAACTCCCGCTAGCTTGTTGATTTGTTGACAAATTGTAAACGCATCTGTGACAGCTGCTCAGATCAAAGTTGCTTTCTATCAAAGTGTGTATTATTTTTGCTGGTATCTATTGTACTAAATCCTTAAGCTTGCAGTTGATGAGCTGTAGAAGCCTGTTTCCGAAATATGTATTATGAAAAATTCAAGTGGCTGGGACATGATCCCTCGCCTCTCCAAGAAACAGCATTCCATGATATGGTGTTGGCTGCAGTGCCTTGAGAGATGACGCAGTTTTGCTTTCATTTCCCGCGACGACATTCCTCTGGAATTCTCGACCTGCAATATAGAAGCTTGACTCTCACATCACCGAATCATAAATAATGCGTAATGCAAAGCGATGCTCGCTCGTCTGAACGTGCGCTCACGTTATACGGAGAACAATAAATGAGATTTCCATAGAACGATTTTTACTAAACTTTCCGGCATAGAAATTTTCGTGTAAAAAATGTTCTGTACTCGTAATGATAAAATACATGCTTTCTTGTACAAGGATGACCGGCCAGTTTGAAGCTTTTATCCAATGGAGACATGTTTGGGGCTGTAGAGAAATTAACGTCTGTAGCCACTTACTTAAGAAAGGCCACTTTAGTTCTTGTGTCAGAGGCAGCAGAGAAAATAAGCTTGTTGCTCACAGAAACGAGGGGCTCGAGCCAAGACCCGCGTTAATTGAAAGGAGAAAAAGGTCTGCAATGGCCTCATATGGCCCTTTCCATCTGAGTTCCTGAGTCCTAATATCACTTAGACTTTCTTTATCGTGCAGCTTCTCTTTGGCTTTCTCATAAGATCGAGTTGTTTCCCCTGAAAGGAGAACTCTTGCCAGCCGTTGCATCGGAAGCTGCTAAGCCAAAAGTATAGCAGAGCACCAAACGAACATAGCTTTTCATGTTGCCTTTGAGTTCAAAAACTTGTCGGTCTACATTTCACGGCAGAAATCGAGTGCATTCCTAGGAGACTTTCCTCGTAACCGATCGCCTTTTAGCTTCTGATCGCATGCAGCTATAAGGCAGAGTGGAATCCCAGATGTGTGCAACTCAGTCGCTAAGATGTCAATGCGAGATTTGCTCGTATAACGATAGCGGTCGACGACGCGCACTTCCATTTCTCCTTTGAGTCACTTCATGAGAAGTCCAATGAGCTCAACAGCTCTTGCGCAGTCGCGCGCCGAAGCGGAATTAATTAATCAAAGGCTTGACTGGTTATCCTTCAGTCGGTTGAGTATTGATGAAGTGTTGAAGTCAATTAAGTTCGTCTGCTCGAATTGAAGCACCAACAAGCAATCGCCCTTTATTCGAGTATGCAAAGCTGATGAAGAGCATAAGCTGCGATCTTGCTGAAGCTCAGGCTCAAGGGGTGATAGCACTCATCCTTTACATTGAGGAATGCCCAAAAAACTACATAACTTGAGCTCTGCGCTGGCTTTAGAAGTCTTTCAGCTCACTTTATTATTGAATCTGTAGTGTCTAGGAGGATTTAAATCGAAAATTTTGCGAATTATTGTTTGTCATCAGAAAGTTTCTTCATGGGTGAATGCACCCATGCACATCGAATGCGATGTAAAATTCATACTCGACCACTGCTGCACAGCGTTCGGTTACTTAGTTACGGCAGTCAATGAGGTAAAAGCTCCTTGAGCTCCGGGCTGAAATTTAATGAAATTTCACGACCAGAAGCTGACAAAGGAAGTTTATGCGCTATAATAAAGCTCCTTGCAGCGCGTTACGCAATAATGGTCGCAAAAATTTACGTCGAACGTAGAACATTTTCTTCTAAAACCACGGAATTCAAATGTATGCGTTGCTGACGCTTTGTTTCAGAGAATGTGAACACGAACGCGAAAAATAATGCAAAAAATACATTGATAAGAATTTCTAAGGACTATTTGTGTAAAATTAGGCTTCATGTCTCAATGTAACTCATGAAATTAAATCTACATTCGCCGGGCTGCCGAACTGCTCTGGCTCGATTGAAAAAACACGTACCTAAACAAAGGATCCAGTGAATGCCGTCTTCTCCCATAACACACACCAAATAACTCGGAAATCCTGAGAGAATGCGGATGATTCAAAACTGATCCTCATCTCTTTGAGCAACAGAAACAGCTTGCAACCTTTCTTCCCACACCGGAAGTTTCTCAAAAAATTCAGTCTTTGCTTCAGTGAATACGAGACGAACGGAAATTCAAAGCAACCTAAAACACACTGAAGCCCGCGCAGCCCTTCTAAGATAGGGCACCGCTTCGCATGTCGTAACTCTGACTTTTCTGGCCGGTGCTGCGAAGTGTGAATGCGGCCGACAAGCGGTAAATCAAAAGAAAAGTGCCTCTCTTTGCGTGGAGCAGGAAATGCCTTTGATAATCTAGCGTTTTATGAAGAGAGCTCAAATAGCAGCCAGAGAGTGAGTCGGAGTTTCGTGTGCACAGTGGACACAAAGTGTACACACATTCGTGGGGATTTTATGAATGCTACTGGCCGAGTCGGTAGGAATATTTTAGGCCAGTAACTGCTGCCTCTGCTCCTGCCAGAATCATCGACGTGAGTGGGTCCAAAATGGAGGTTATTTAAAAGTACATGAGACGTTTAAATTAAAAACGATGAAAGCGTAATCGCTTAAAGGATCTACGTACGCGTGAAATGCGTAGGCTGTTTGTCCAGTATTCCAAACATTGCACGAGGGAAATGGTTCTCAGCATTTTATCGCGAGGTTTGTGTTTATTCAATAAATTGTGGAACACACGACCCCTGTCTCTCCGCTGGCAGCAACACATACAGATTCTCAGTTATGGGCGGGCGAGAAAGCAAACGTATCGCAAAATGCGAGAGGGACTAGGAGTCGCGTTCTATTGCTTAAAGTTCTCCTCTCCGAATCCCTCGCAAATAAAATGAGTAGAGTGCCAGAATGCAATGCTGTTAATCCAATTCATGGAATGGAAGTTTGTCCCTCTTTTATCATTAGTTGCAAGCCATTCAAGTGCGCTTCATATCATTCGGTTCAAAGAAAAGCATTCTGTATGCTGTACTCAATGGTTGATCCCAATAATAGGGTTGTTTCATTAATAGTGTAATGGCGTTTTAATTAGTATAAGCTCAAAGATATTGATTATTTACACTCGTTAATTATTCGTTATTTTTTGGCATGAGATGAAAGGCTCATCCGTCGGCACGTTCCTATGCAATCATTGATCTTTTTCTCCACCCAACCACATCCCAACGTCTGCTGCCACCACCACACCACCGAACCAAATCACACTGTCTGCTGCCACCACCACACCATCCAACCACATCCCACTGTCTGCTGCCACCACCACACCATCCAACCACATCCCACTGTCTGCTGCCACCACCACACCACCCAACCACATCCCATTGTCTGCTGCCACCACCACACCACCCAACCACATCCCACTGTCTGCTGCCACCACTCAACCACTTCCCACTGTCTGCTGCCACCACCCTACCAGAGCACCACATTTGGGATGGTAAGAAAAATTTCTGACTAAGGATGCAGGTCACATTTGCTGGCAAGTAATTAATAAAAAATACAAAAAAAGGCCAGAAAATTCTTAACAAAAAATACTTCCTGGAGATGTTAAAAGCCCTTAAAATTTGTGAACTGATTTTTTTCCGTTCTATTTACCTAGGGTAGCATGAAAGCACGATGTCAGAGCATTGCAAAAACCGGGCGGTTACTTTCACACAGCCTTTGTCTCTTTTAAGTTTGTGTTTACGAAATGGGTTTCGCGTTTTCGAGTCTGCGAGCGCATTTCCGAAACAAATACTCAATAATCATCGAATCAATCGTTTGAAAACTCTCCTTTTGCATTACATAAAAGATTTTGCTCATAAGCACCACGAAACAAACGTTTGCTATAACCTCAGACGTGTTTTCTGCAGTAGTCCTAAGCTGACCGAATGCGGACACCTCTACACGCAAAGATGACGCGTCATCGACATGGAAAGTAATCGTACTTCCATCTCATGATGTGTAGAACAATTCTATAAAAAGAAAGGAAAAAAAAGAAAAACAGTTTATTTCCAATAAAGTTCAAACATGAAATGTTGAAACATAGGTTTTTACAATACCTTAACATTAAGATCCTTAATTATCGATAATCACACATTGGTATCGTAATACCCACGTAAAATGTTGAAACAAAAAATGATTGACAGAAAAGCACAACAAAAATGAGTTCCCTTCGTTGCGTAATTTTATTTTGACAGTGCATGCAAATATCAGTAACAAAGAGAGCACAATCCTCGCAACGCTTAGTTGAAAAATGCATTCGTTTGTGCACACTTATATTGAAATAAAAGCGAAAATCGCGTTCAAATGCCTTAACTTCGAGATCCGTAATTGCTATTCACAAGGAATTGGTGAATTAGAGTACAAAGAATAGAGTTGATAGAATGCATGTGGAATTAGATGAAAAAAATGTAGAAATGAATGGGTGAGCTTATTTTCACACATGGTTATCGTAATGCCCATGTTAATTGTCGAAACATGATTCGGAGAAAAGCACGTAAAAAATGCATTCTGTTTCGCTGCGGTAGTCGGATTTTGTTAGTGCATTTAAATACAAGTGATTAAGAAAACATAATCCATGGGACGCATTGCTGAAACACCTCTCGTTAGTGCGTACTTATATTGAAATATGAGCATACGAACACAGGAACTAGTGATACGAGCATGAGGGATTGATGTGAAAAGTAAAATGGGCAGATTTGATTTATTTTGCGTCTAGAACTATGAGGTCGACAGCTAGAATTTGGGACAATTTACACACTAACGCATCAACTAGTATGCCGAATGATAAGCTCGGAAAGAATAGAATATTTCCATTAACAAATAAATTATGATGTTTCTTACTTACGCAAATAGTACTGACACAAATGAGTTCACCGGCGTCAAAGACATGAAAAGGATTGTTGTACAGTGCTAGCCGTAACATTTTCAATATAGCTGGAATAGCACAAATTATTAACTACCTAAAATAGTGATGTCATAATGCACTCACGAGCGTTAGAAAGTAAAAGTTGCCACACAAAACGAACAAGAGCAATTTAAGACTAGAAGAAAAAATGAATGAATGATGTTCTATAAAGCTATGACATTCGTCGAAATCATGGCCTTTTAAAATGTTTTAATAAGAACGGAAAAAGAAAAAGAGATGCTAAAATACCTTCACATTAACATCCCATCTTTCTTTGCGGAAATTTATTTGGTGTTGAAAATGCAAATAAATATGAGTAACTAAGAAAACAAATTCCTGTGACACAAAGTTGAAAACAATCTCGTTAGGGCGCACGTATATTGGAGTATGAGCAAACTAGTATAGGAACTAGTGATTTGAGGGATTAATATTAAGAGTAAAATGGGCAGATTTAAATTACTTTGCGTCTAAGACTATGAGATCGACATTCAGGACAGCTTTCTTTTTTTCGTTCTTATGTATCGACTAGTATGCCAAAATTATGCATTCGAAATCCATAAAATGTTTTACCATGAGACAAATCTATAATATTTACTTACTTCGCTGATAATACTGGCACAAAAGAGTTCAACGGAGTTAGAGACACGAGGATTGTTGTACAATGGTAACCATAACATTTGCAGCAAGGCTGGAGCAGTACGAAAGTTAACCACCGGAAATAGTTCTAACATAATGCACTCACGAGCGTAAAAAAGTAAAAATTGCCAATGAAAAACGTCGCATTTTTAAATGCTTTAAAATGAGCCAAAAATGCTTTCAAATATCTGAAAATTTCGACCTTGACTTGATGGGGATCGTAATACTCATGCAGGTTAATTGCTGAAACAAATAGTTGGGAGAAAAGTACGTAAAATTGCGTTTCCATTGTTGCGTTGATCTGATTTTGACAATGCATTTTATTACAAGTGATCAAGAAAACATTATCCATTTGATGCATTGTTGAAAATACTCTCGTTAGTGCACTCCCATATTGAAATTTGAGCTTACGAACATTGGCAAGTGAAATAAGGGGTTAAGGTTGAAAGTAAAACGGGTAGATCCAAATTAATTTTCGTCTTAGACTGTGAGGTTGATATTAGAGGTAATTTAACATTGTTTCGTATCAACTAGTAAGCTAAATAACCAGCTCAGATAAAATGAAATACTTTACAATAATACAAAAAATAAATTTCAAATGCTACTAGCATTGGCACAAAAAAGTTCATCGGATTCGAATAGATGAGAAGGATCGTTGTACAATTCCAACCATAACATTTGCAACACTCCTGGGACAAAACGAGAAAGTCGAAACAACCTAAAATTGTGTGGTCAAAATTTACTCAAAGAGTGTAAGGAACGACACATTGTCACACAAGATAAACAAGAGCATTTAAGGACAGGAATATGTTCTTTATATATACACACACATACACGTACACATATATACATATGCACATACACATATATATACATACGAGCGCCACATGTGCGGATATACATGTACTTAATATTCGCATACAAGCAATCACATTGCATATGCAAATTACAAAGATGTCTTGATTTTGGTACAATTTAATGAAAGATTGGATAATTAGCAATAAAAATTCCTGACTACTTTCCCAGTATGTACTGCAGTTCACACTCATTGTGTAGAAGCAAGATAGAGAGCTATTTTAGTTTTGAATTCTCTTAATGTTTGAGGGGTTTTGATGCTCCGGGGAGTTTGTTCCACAGTAAGGCGCCTGATACTGACAGAGCTTTATGCCCGATGTTAGATGAACGGTATTTGATTAAGACATCACGTCTCCTATTTGGCTTTAGGTTGGTGACGGTAGGGGAATGGAATTTCACTATTTCAGCATTGCTCTGAGGGAGATTTAAAGAGGAGAATACGTCTTGGGCTTTGTACACTAGAAACCTTTCCTGAATAGGAGTCCAGCCAAGCTTATTTAGGAGAAGTGTTACATGATCACTCTTTTTGAATTTACTATAGCATACAACCTTAGCTGCGAAATTTATGCATTTTTGTAAATCTGAATGAAGACATTCAGTACCAGTACATGTATCTATGAGTCGAGTATTATATCAAACGCGTTGAAACCTCGCAGACCTGAACACCAAACACCAAACCTCAAACAGAAATTTAATGCCTACTGGCCTTCTAAATATTCAATCTTCCACAAATTAAATAGATTTGTACTTGTACTGTGAAATAAGTGAGGTTTGAAGTCACGATGGGCTTTCAAGAGCGCCAAATAGCAGGAAAATAGTGCAAAAGTACGAGAAATAAAATAGTAGTAAAAGTATTTTCTTTCATGCGTGGTAAGAAACAAAATAAGATTTAAAAGATTAGAATCAAAATTTAGACGGAAAATAATCTACTGTTTTTGAAAAAAATCGTCGTATTTTAATTTTTTCGTTTTTTTCACAAAATTCGTGCAGATAAATTATGGTTATTGTTAATGAAAGGGATCAATGATACTCACATTTCATTTTTCGAAATCCGTTAACAAGCTTTGAATAATACATGGGCGCACTGTTGAAATTTTAGACGTGTCGCGTATTTCAAATGCTTTTTCAGCAAACTTCGCCTCAGAAACCCCAGCTAAATACTTAATAAACTACTGAGCTATGTAAATTTCATGTTATATTGTGCTTTCTTTCTACTATGATAATACAATACGAACACCAGGCAATAGTTAAGTGCACTTCATTGACTATTACTAACATATCACTCTCAATGTTTTATGATTGACTTTCTCGATTTCACATCCCAGCTTTCTTCATCTTTAGTAAACTATTTTTCAATTGAATTTTCTTTCAGATAGTGAAACAACGCTATCATGAACAATTGTTTCGCGATATGAGTGCAGAAACTTTCCATCTAATTACGTAGCTCTCTCATAATGAAGTCCAGCCCGCATTGGCATTCCTTTAACAAAACATAATGAGGCAGCACCATAAGCTGACTCCTACTATGGCACGCACGAAGGCCTGAATTACTTCCTTTATCATACTCGAGTTTCTCAGTCTCTTCAAATGCATCTTTCCGAGCCGGGCACGTTCTCGTAAATTGAATACCCACTTTTAACTCTTAAACTGAATTGCGGGCACATGCTCTTCAGAGCAGCGGTAAGTTTGCCATGCCGCCCTTTGGACCCTTTGTAAATAGATCACGTTTTGTAGTGTTGTTGGGCTTCCTCTGACTCCAACCCCTCCCGACTTCTCTGAACTTCAGCTCCCTCATCTCCAGGGCTGCAGTTGAGTCTTTCCAGAGACCTTTGAAGTTTCTAAGGCGCAGAAGTTACATTTGTATTTACTAAGCAGTTACAGTACCTCCTCTTGCGCTTTTTTTCCTGTCCTACCAGCTATCAGTTCTACTTTTTGCGATGAGTGAAAATATCAAATTAGATTGGCAGACAATACTCAGACTCAAACAGACTATGTATGAGTTTGAGCTGTTAGGTTAATTTATTTGAAATTGTATTGCATGACTTTTCAGAATATTAGATGCTTGTGTACCCGAAGTGCATTTTAACGAAATTCGCTAGCATTTTTAGCAACTGAACAGTAACTTAGACGACAAAGGTTTCAACTACTTATTGCTGGATTGAGCTGCAGGTAATTAAAGCTAATCTTCCTGATTAACTCAAATATTTCAATAAGTAAGAGACTAAACCTTGAAATAATCGTACAGGTAGGTCTAAAAAGTCTTGTCACGAATCATGAAATTATTAGTTTTAAAACGTTTGTGAATATGACCGTGCAACTTCTATATTCTACTGAGCAATTACCAGATTTTATATTCGACAGATTCTATTGTGATCACTCTAATGAAACAGTTGAGCCATGAATTCCAAAAATGGCAACATTGCTGAAGAAAGCCCAGTGTGTGTTATGGTACCATGAAAGAAAATTACATGTTACATTTCAACGCAAATTCAAAAATGAGTTTCGATAAAATCCTCAGGTGTTAAAAACATTAAAACCTGGTGTAAAAACTTTACCGTGATTGGAAGTGTTGCAAATCGCAACAGTAAGAGAAGTGATGCATCAGTTGATATTCTGGGCGACGTCTTTAAGGACAGTCTTAGAAAATCCGTTTGTTGTGCTTTGATCAAAAACTACGGATACCTCGGAGCACAGTGCATGAAGTGTTGCACATACGCCACGGTAGAGGAAACAAGGTAGGTTCAAACCAGACAATTTTTGTTTGCGGTGTGGTTTTGCTGACGTCATGGCAACGGACCAATGACAGCGCTCCTATTGCATCCGGTAGCACTGCTACCCCCAAATCTGGCTCCAATATTGGTCTAACGATACGGAGTTTTGGTGACGTCATGAAGTTTGTTTGATATGAAGCCTTTCTATTGGCTAGCCGAACAAGAGGAGGTGTATTTTCTCCCCTAGAAATTACCCTACCTTGTTTATTCAGCCGTGACATACGCATTCACCTGCACACACGTGTACCATGCACCGGTACTTTATGTTGAGAGTTTAAAGGCAAGGATTACAGCAGGTCTGCAGTGACGGTAACTATGGAAAAGTTGGAAAATACCTGACGTGATATCCAATTTGGCATCGACGAATTCCGGATAAACAAAAGAGAAACAGGATGAAATTTATGAGTGATGTAAAAAAACAGTTATCATTGTGAACAAGGAAGAAAATGTATGCCTTTACCTAGCATGATTTGTTTGTCATAAAGGTCTGAAATGAAACACTCATTCGATGTACACCTTGTACTTTCATTCTGTTTTACCCTCGTCTAGTTTTCCCGCAATCCGTTTTAACACTAGTTAGATTTTATCACAGTCCAGTTTTATCAACATCCAGTTTACCATCAACCAGTTCTACCACCCTCCGATTTCACCCTCGTATTGTTTTACCACCATTCAGTTCAATTAAAATCCGGGCTTAACATCATCCAATTTTGCTCTCGGTTGGTGGAACTAACGTTCGGTCTCGCGCTTGTCCTGTTTTACCATAATCATTTTAAACATCAGCATCCGCTCCTAAAATGGGCTTTACTTGGCACCTCACAATGCAGCCTTGAGTGTCCTCGTACGACACTACAGGCCTCACAGAGAACATTACCCACTCCATAACGAGGCACCGCAACAATTCCTAATTACATCTCGCAAGTTCTTGACACAGCTCAATTTATACAATTTACAGGGTGCAAATGGTATTTAACGCGTTCAACGCGTATTGGGCCATTTTTGTCCAACTAGGTAAATTGCTCATTCACGTGCCGGTACAAATGAATGGTATTTCCTCTGTTTCCCGACCTCTTTAAGAAATAAATGTTATCATACGGGGTAAAATTTTGCCGTGCAATTGTGTTTTCATATTTCTTAGGAAGGATAAAAATTAAAGTCGATTTCCCAATTCTGCTACTTACAACCTAAACAAATCAACCGTTAACAACCGCGGAAACGCGGTGATGTGTTAAGGACATTTCATTCTGGGATTCATTGCAGTTTTTAATGTATCATGTGTTTACTGTATTTTTTAAGAATAGCATTTTAAAAATAACATGCCGACTAGAGAAACCACAAAGATTTAAGTGTCAGCAACTTTCTAAATGTTGATAGATCCTATGTGAGCTTAATTCGGTCGGAGTTAAAGAAAGGTGATGGTCATGTCAGATCTGGATTCACAGTGATGCACACAAAATTTCCAACAAATGATATAGTTTTAAGAGCAGTAAGTATCTAAGATCAAAGGATTTCTTTTCAATTTATTCCATGAGGTCATAGAATTAATGTTGGATGAAACATTGAGGCGATGGAAACAGTTTACTACGCCCTGCATTGACGAAACACGCAATGGAGAGCCGAAAGTTTTTTCAGCAAAACTCAATATCATCTCATTAATCCCTACCTACCCTTGAATGGTTATCATGCAATCTTTTTGTTCATATCACTCTCCAAGCTCACCAGATTGGAACCATATTAACAACTGTCTGTAGAGCCATGCTGTATATTTCTAATGGAGACCGATTCTAACCCTCAGCTGGTTTCAGTAGAGTGTTTCATGTTTTATCTTTTTTGGTTTTACTTATTACTAAGCACCTTAATGACGTTCTCTAGTTATATTTTAAGTATTTATAAGCGTTCAGCCCTCTTACCTTGGACAAAATATCCAAGAGAAAATAGTCTGATTGTAAATTTCTCTCAATAAGAAAACTAACCTCTGACGCGGCTATTGTACACCTCGTACGATTTGCCCATCAATTAAGGACCTTTATATTAAGAATTTTTTAAAAACCAGCATGTAGTTATACATTTCAGGTATCAAATTTCTTGGAAAATATAGATCGTTCTTTTTCCTTCTTTTCTTTCATAATACCATGGCTTCACCGCGGACTGCCGTCACGCGAGCTACGCCCGAAATGAGTGAGGGTCGTCTGGCGTCCGCTTGTCAACGATTTCGGTCCCGAATTAAAATCTTATGTTTGAAAACATCAAGACAACTATTCTCTCACACAAATGTTTATTCATGCATATCTATTTATACTAAAATATATGAAGTTTTTAAATAAAGTTCGAAAACACTGTAATTTATGTCCCATACAATTTATACAGTATCAATTTCTGCCGCAGATTCGTAAAAGACGTTGATGGCTATGATAAGTATTTTCGCAATGATGATCAAGATCATAATAATGAAAACACCTCTCAATTATTATAGACTAGTCGGTGGACCAAAAAATGCGTCCTACGAAAACCGAGCATCGGATCGCTTTTGTCTGCGTGGCATGCGCATAAGTCAAGTGGTTGTTGATCCCATTTGTGGCAAGTTAATTTACCCCATGCAGTCTTGTTCTTTGCCAACAGCATAATGTAGGCTACACTGAACAATGTTTCTTAGTTTTATATGGTATGAATGTGTCATTTCCTTGATGAGTCGTGAAGCATTTAGTGATGTTTGAATGTTCGAACAAGCACGATAAGCTTCGTCGATTTAAGTTACAACGACGTACAGCGGTTTGGCTCTCACACGTTATTCTACCATGCACTGCTATACATCATAGATAATTATTGACAATGTCTCGGTGACCGAGTTAGTTGAGGGGCGACACGCCACCTGAATAACTTTACTGGACCATGACTTGTGTCGGCCAGTCGGTTTAGATATATGTATCGGAGCATCTCCCGCTGTTCAGGTCATGTTTTTATCATAGGTGCGATACATATATCTAAACATATCATATATCATAGATATATGATATGATACATATATCATATATCATATATATTTAGATACATATATATTTAGATACATATATCTAAACCGACACGCCACCTGAATAACTTTACTGGACCATGACTTGTGTCGGCCAGTCGGTTTAGATATATGTATCGGAGCAACGCACCTATGATAAAAACATGACCTGAACAGCGGGAGATGCTAATGCCTTCAGTTTCATCCGCATTAAAATTTTTTGTCAAATAGTCTAAGAGAAGGTTTTAAGAAAAGCGTAAAATGTTTATTGTGGTATTGATATTGAATGAATAATTCCATGAATTCCTCAGATTGAACTATCTGCCACCGCAGTGTAAGAAGCTACACCCGCACTGCACAAGTGGAGTGTCTCGGCACAATTTGGGCAATGTTCCTAGCAAATTTTGCCCGTGGAACAAAATCATTCGATTTCTGTTTTTTAAGCCTTGATCGAACTGTATAGCTCTCATGTCCCGTGCAGTATGAACAGAAGTACTCTTTTTCCATATATTTCCTGAGCCCATCACATCATTAAAATGTTACTTTCTTACCTTAAAGATTTACTCCTCAGAATTCTTTTACGCACATCTATCACAGAGTTGATGTAACATATATGCACTTGAGGTGAAAACTAACTTTTTGTCTCTACTCAAATATGAAATGACTTTCCTAAATTTTCCTCAATTGGTGGCTGCGTTGAAAATGTTATTTATGCCTCTAGCTTAGCTAGAGCATCTAAGTTTGAGCGTTTGTTCCTATGTAAGCGAGTTGGGCCTTAGTTCTCTATTATTTTAACTTCCTGCCCGAGTCTTGTAGTTGTGCAACTGCTTATAGTGATGATCCTGATGCTGGGGCACCAGCTGCTAATACTACCAATGTTGTTGCCGCTGTTGTTGCTGTTTCTCCTGCAGTTGCTGATACTGTTACTGCTGTTGCTATTACTGCAGCTGCTGCTGTTTCTGCATCTGCTGCTGCGACTGCTGCAGCTGCTGTAGCTGCAGGTGCGGCCTGCGGTGCAGTTGTGGAGACCAGCCCTCCGCTGCCATGGCGGCCGTGACGTCGAGTTCACCCAGAGAACCACGCCATCATGTCACTCTGCGCCTGATCTTCGAATTCTTTTTGAGCTTTAAATGTTCGCACGCTACACACTAACGTACACTCAAAAACCTCTCCAGGAAACATAACATCTGACGTTTTAAAAAACCTTCTTGGGGTTTTTAGCAGTAATTTGAACATATGAGTCAAATTAGCAGTCAAGGACAGTAAACACAAGGTTGCTAAGACGCTGCTTGATCTGAATATATCTGTCTACGGCGACCAGTGCTTCGCTGACCAGACTTACTGACACACCTACGCGTATCAGCTGTGGTCGTTGATTATCTTTCCTGGTAAAAAATTGAAAACTGTGACGCAAGGAAACATATTGAAAAGGCTTCCGCTTTTTTTTATTTCAATACGAAGTCCTGTGGGCACTCAAAATCCATTTTCACTGAGCAGTGACTTTGAACTTTCAATAACATCAGCATCATTAACATCATTCTTATGATAGCATTAACTGTTGTGAAATTTAGATGAGGAAAGTATTAATTTAATACATCACGATTATTTTTAATCGCGTGTGCGCCCTCATTGTGACTTATCTCAGGATTACGATTTAAGCTTTTTTGATTTTAGCGTGTTCCTGTTCGGAGTCAATGATATCAAAACTCATTTATTTTGTGGCTTCAAAATTTGTCTGACATCAGCTTTCACGTACTGAATTGGAACTTCAACGATCATTTATTTAATTCGAATGCATATCCTTTGGGCACGGTTCAATCAAAAGTTAGAAGCTTCTTCAGCAAAAAAACATGGTATAAAGTCATCCGTTTCAAATGACCCCAAACGAAATTATCTTTCTCATTTCCCTTTTTAGACAACACTGCAAAAACTGAAGCTTTGAATGACATCTCCAACTTCACTATTTTTCCCTTAAATATTGCTTTAAATATTTCTCGGAAGAAACTACATGATCGAATCCTTCTTAAAGCACAAAAGCAAAGTCCCCGGAGACCTCACTTTTGCATCGTCTAAAAATATTGTTGTGCACTATGTGCATCTACGTACATTATGTCAGTTCACAAGCCGCACAGTACGTGTCAGACGAGAAAAAAGACTCGAGGGAAAGTCACAGAACTGATCTAAACGAGCGTAGAGCTCTAGATTCTGTAATTAGATCTAATTGTTAATTCCTATCCAAAATCTGAATATCTTTTTCTCATTTTTCAGTCGTAGCTTACTCCAAATCAGTGAATAAACTCAGATTATTCAAATCTCTCGACATTTCAAGATTAAGCTTAACCTCAAAGACTTGCAAAATGCTCATCCTTCAAGTTTTGGGGTTTAAACGAGTTTCACTTATTTGTTAGTGATTTTTCAACTCTGCCTAAGTGAAGGTGTGCAAATTTTCAGAAAGCGCCATCACCTTTGTTTCCTTACTGACGTAGTTTTTATCACTTCTATTCTTAACAGTTTCTTTGACTCTAAAGTAGCCTATTAGGACGTTGTTTGCAAAAATTTATAGTCACTGCACGCAAACACAAATTACGGCATAAAATTTAGCATTTATTTGCTTTCGCATCAACCTTTCAGTCGGCGTTCAATCAATCGCCCATTGTCAAGAGAATTGCTATAACACTCCTTTCATTTACTAACGCGACTATCGAAACTTACGAATTTCTCTCTCCTTGTGCGGGTTGCAATTCACCACCCGGAATTTATTTATTTCATTAGAAGTTGTGGATAATATTTTCAGAATATCTTTTCACACACTTAAATCTTAGTCACTATAAAACAAATTTGAACTGTTCTTCATGGGATAAATATTTATCGTATGAAGTGCAGTAGGTTGTCCATATTTTTGTAATAAGAAAATTACTTGATTTGCAATGTCATTCAGAAAAGGAACCCGTTATTGGCATATCCAATAGAGAAATTATAAGATTGTTACTTGTCTTGCAGATTTTCTTCCTTTGAAAACGTATTCAGTGAGTGTTCTTCTTACATAAGGTGAGTCGTTCAAATTAAGTTACGGTGTAGAATTTGAGGCTCCTTCTTCAGTGGCGAGTTCCTTTTTTAATGGGGCCGTGTTTAGCTTACTTTTCTCTACCGATATGAAATCGCACTGTTATTTGAAGAATTTGATTATTTGGGCTGCCAAAGATTGGGCAAGTATTTTTATGATTAGGCCAAGCTCTCAAAAAGTTGGGATCAATGCAAGGCGTAATGTTAATTTAAAATCTCCGGAGAGCAGAAATAAAATACAAAATTTATGACTAGATCAACCACCGCGCAGAAAAATAAGAAATTCGTGGTTAGTTTTAATTTCTGGTCTCAAATTACGCTGAAATTGTTTACGCATTAAAAACTGATTATATACAGATTGCCTCCATGCCTTTTCATTTTAGTTCTTCGAGCCGGATAAAGAAACAAAATTTGTTTTTTTCCACTCATAACAATACTAGAATTTTATGGAAAGATTTGACGGTGATTTTACCCAAATTGAACGTAGTACAGTTTTTAATTGCAGCATAAACTTCAATTTCACTGAGCGTTTATTCTGTTGTGTATTTCCTGAGTCGAACTAATGTGTACAAGTAGTATATTGTTAGAATTCGTACAAGTCTGTTCATGGCATCGATAATTTTGATCCACGGTGTCATGAATTTTACTTTCACAGTCACCGTTTTTTAAGCGCTGAATGTTTCTGGCCAACCTAATTGGTTATAATACGAATAGAGCGACTAGAATCATTAAATCAACTTTTCATCGTTCAAAGAAAACTCGTTTTAAGTATTTCAGATTGATACCAAATGTTGAAGTAGATTAAGAATGGCGCTAAATATTCGAGCCTCAAAAGCAAGTCACCCATTTCACGTTTTACGAGCATCTCTTTAGTAGTGAACTTAGTATTTACTCCTGACGAGCTTAGTATATTTCGATTGACCAAACAAGCAGTCATTGGTTAGTCTACCTGCCCTGCTCACCTAGATAATTCCTCCTGGAGTTTCCCAAAGCGTCACACGCTTTGAAATTACAGTATTACAATTGTTATTCTGAAGTGCGTTGCAAATTTTTCAAAAGATATTCTTGCATCCCCACCTGGTGCGATTGCTTATGGCTTCAATTGAGAAATATTTGTCACTGTTATTTGTTTCATCATTTATTGAATGGTTGGCAATTCTAAAACAGCAATAAAAAATATAATATGGAAGACGAATACTAGAGAAAACGTGTATGCGAAGGCCATTTGATACACCATTTTGGCGAATCTTTGCGGGATATAAATCATTTCAAATCAATTCTCTAATATCAGGTCCAGCACTCCATGTAATTTGTTATTGAACTTTTCAACATCAAATGAAAATTCAAAATCAATTTGTATTGTTGTAAGCTAAATACATAAAAATATAAATACATCATTTCCTAATATTCGATAAAGAACGCTATTTCGACGGACAAAATATCTGACAACCATTTAATAATCTTCAGTAAATGGCCCTATACTTCATGGAGAATGCTTTCTCAATATTGTAAAGCTTCACGAACTTTCAGGGAAGTGCACAAAGACGTCGAATAATTTTAATGGGTTGCAGACACAGACGTGGGGTGCGACAGGAGGTAAGTTTTATTCTGTAGGCTAGACTTCACAGGAGCCCTCGTTACAAAATGTTACAAAACATCACAACTTTTGCTGGGATTGGAGTGCGTTTAATTAATTAAGAAGCGTCGTGAGGCACCAGGCAAGATCGCCGAATGTAAGCTTTGGAGTCTTTATCTTATGGAAATGATAACTGAAATAAACAATTTCCAGCGTCATCTTCGAACTTTTGAATAAAAATGATGTAGAATGCAAAAGAAGGTGGAGCAATACCATCAGAGCTCAAACAGAGGACGAAAAATTTTCTGTGTTTTTCATAAATAAAATCACATTCTATGTCAGAAATATGTTTTTTAAGCTCATTCAAAGTTCGAGCAATCTTTGTGCTCTACCCTGAATGGGCAGGAGCCTTTGCAACAATTCAGCAAATCTAAGTTTCAGCTCCATTTGAGCCATGGCTGATGAAACTAGAATTTCTCTCTCCTTTACTAGCTCATAAAGCTCTGACCGGCGTCACATTTGACGTCGTTCCTGGTTCACACATAAAATTATTTACAGCCCGAAAACTAACTTTGCTCGTTTAATGGAGCCCCAATTGGCTTTCGATTTGATTAACAATAGTCGAGTCAGGCACCGTTTGATGCGAGCACAAGTCGCTTAGCTCTATGTTGCCCGCACTAAAGAAGAGAATAACTCCGTTGTAGCTGTGGCAGTAGCTCATGAATGTGCCTCCATCGGTGCAAGGAGTTTGCGAGTTAAATATATGAGTATTTAGTTTCGTTTTGACTTCTTAAAATGTAGAGTTTATGAAACCAATTCTATAAATGTTATTTTCTTCGTTAATCGTTTACAAACCGTGCCCCAGCTTAGAACGCTGTTAATACCCAGTAATAATTTTATGATTATTAATTAATCTGACTTATTTCTACTTGTTGAGCCCAAACCAACTCAGCTGATGTGATGTTTCTGGCTTTTGCTCACGGTTTTGTGGCGATGCTAAAATTGTATTTACAAAATGTTATCATTTGCAAAAATGTAAGGGGTACGATTTTTTGACTGTTGAAATAAATACGCCCACATATTTCCTGAGAAGCATCGAGATATTGATTATATTAAAATTCCGATGAAATGATTTATAGAAAGCAATGCGAAGGTGCTTTCGGGGGTATATATTACAGTGAGTTCTCAAGTAGAATTGTGCGACTTACTAGGTTGCTAGGAGCCGAGCAGACCGTGCACTTGGAGACCATGATTATACAGAGCGGGATCGATTTCCCAGATACGGAGGTGGCGCACGAGAGATGGCTGTTATAACCAATGGACAGGCAGTGATTCGAAAACTGAACCTCGGTTTGGACTGTAAAATTCCAGCTTTAAAACATGATATATTCAGTTGAATGCACGAGTATCTCGATCAGATAGTGTACTGGGATTTACTTCAAAAAGACGTAAACTCAACTCTTTAAACTAAATTTCCTGAAAAAGCTGTCGTGCTCAGCTTCGTTACTGCGCAAAGCTTGGACGGAAATTTTAGAAAAGGCTTGCGTTGTAACTTCACCACAAAACTAACAACAAGCATCAGGTAAGCTAAGAAGAGCACGTTATGCACACCCTACGAAAGTGCATGCCCTTAATGCAGAAACCATTTTGCGATTGATGATCCACCAAGTCAATTTCTCAGCCCGTGGAGTAGATAAGGCAGCGGCTGCAGCTGCTTCAAGAGGCACTCGTCTGGTCCATCCTAAGCATCTTCGGTGCAAAATGACCGAGATAAAAATTCGGCAGGTATACATATTTCCTTCAACGCTTCTACTCTACGCGTTTTACTTTGTGTGGTTAGTACACGGAGTACTGGTTGTAAATATGTAAAGCAACCAATACTCCACGAAACGCAGTGCGTATTATGCGTGTTGAAAATGTCGTTAAATTGCGAGATGTGAATTATGAAACTGGGTTCTGTCGATAAAAAAGAAAAAAATTCTTTTGAATTTAATAAATGAGACCTTTTTAATGCCTAAGCTGTATGAATGCTATTCTTACTGGTAATTAAACTTGGAAGGGAGTCAGAGGTTTCTCGTCATAGGTATGCGCTAAAGAATGAACGATGAGCATCACAGGCGAAAGGTTTGTGAAGCTTCTCTTTGTATAAGCAATGATTTATCAAGACAAGCAAGGTCTACCTCCCGAGACTAGTCTAACTCCCATGAGTTGTAGGACTAATTCACCTATCTGAGCAAGGAAAAAATTTTGCGTCTTAATTGCCTTGTGAATGCTTTAAGCGCCATTATCATAACCTGCATTTTCTATGTACGGTCTTGAAACTATTCGCTATGCCACCATTACCGGTCAAAGAAATGTCACTCTGGCACTCAAGTTTAGTGATCACACAATTTTTGACTACGGAGCAAAAATTTTGATAAAATTAAAATGTCGTGGACATTTTTTTATTCCAAAATCATTTTCAATATTTTTAGCTTATAAAAACAAACTACTACTAACATCATTTTGCTATCTTCATTGCTGTCGCTAGTATCTGTGAAATCAAATCAGTGTGGGAAAAGTTATTTCAGAATCAATTTTGTTAAATCGTCAAGGTAAATTCTCACTCATGTTCAGCGTTTCAGAGCTAGAGTTGTTCACAAATGAAAGGCGTGTGAGATCATAAGCTAAGAAACACGAAATTTGAACGAAATTGTCATAATCTGTCATGAGCCCATAACTCTAATTTATCTTCTCTGCGGAGTAATTGTTTCAACTAAAGGTTTAATTAAGTTGTTTCGTACTTTAACAGTTTTTTAATTATTTGTTCAGTTCAAGGTGAAATTTTTCATCTAAATGATTTATAAACGATTAAAATAATCTTGAAAAAACAAAAAAATTAGTTAAACAGCTCGTACACTACGCATCTCAGGTCAAGATTAGAATTCTTAGTAAATATCTATGGAGTTGCCTTGAGTTAGTTCGTTAAGGGGTGCTTAACTCAAACCAAACTGCGCTTAACTCAAACCTTATTTCCTTATGATTATTATAAGTAGAAAACGATGCACTGCAAATCAATAGATAAGCACAGAATCATCATAGCCATGAATCAGCTCAACGTTGATATCAACCCGAATCTTTATCTCAGCTCTAATTTTGGCTATTTCACTAACTTTACCTCCAGCGGCAGAACAAAACCAAACTGAACGTCTATAACAGCCGTTTCTCATTGTTTGGGAAACGAACGTAGATCCAACACCCATGACTTCACGGGAAGTTTCTCGGCAGCTTTCACCAGTAGCTAAAAAACATTCGATGAAAATTTTATGCACGTGAGATTCTTCAGGAGCCCGTCAAAAATTATTCTTCAACGAATAATTCTACCCGGAGATTAGATTCTTGCTCCGAAAATCGGAGGAATGCTTAAGAAATAATTTTCTAATTGAGATCTTGTTACTTTGTTTCCATTATTAAAAAACGACAAAAATTGTGTAAGCCCGAAAGAAAAATGCACACTTAAAGTCATGGTACGTCACTCCAAAAAGTATGTCTTCTAGTTTGAAATTTTGTCTAAATTATGTCTCACAAGCTACTGATCTCTCAAAATCTATCACACGGATCCATTTCCATCTTGTCGACAAAGCTCAATAAAGTAAACTGCACTGGGAAAGTTTTACGCACCACAATATTTACTGCAGTTTTAAGCATAGAGCAAACATGAGATTTTGCGCAGGTCGAGGAGTGGACCAGAGATGAAGTCGAGCGGAGGCACCCGCCACGAACGCCGCTTGGCTGCCTGCGTTCTGGCCATCTGCGCAGTCGCTTACTGCTGTGAGTGATTCCTCAACTTGTGGCAGCGCCTGACTCCATGTACAGGGTGGCGCATAAGTAACGCACCCTTTTAAATAATTAATAATAAACTATGAAAGGTATAACGATAGGGTTAATTGCAAGCGATAGAGGAACTCTTGAAGTTTATTTACATGTCGTATCCTGTCTACAGATACTTTTTTGTTATTAATTTTTTTAAAGGGTTCGTTACTTCTGCTCCACCCTGAATTACAAGATAAAGGTTGCTTCATTCCGTTGTTGTTGATGCATATTACATTAGGCACTGGATTTTCAAATGCCTTAAAATTTATGCGAACCCACTATGATCGTTACCCCCTATCAAACCAGGACCAATTTAATAAACTGGGCTGAAGTGAGGAACTTTGGCTTCGTTCTTTCTTTTCCAACGAGAGAAAATGTCGGGCTGCCTTTAAGAACACAATTGCAATATCTCAATAACCAAGAAGAATTGAAGTGCATTATCTTAGATGCATCCGCAATTGGTAATATGATGGTAGCTGAACAAATATGATCCTAACGCGTTGGAGAAATGTTTTAAGAAAGCGCAAAGTCTCCTGAATTTTTTATAAGTGTAGCAATATGCAACCAAATTTGATATTCGAGGACTTCTGAAGTTTGAAGCTATTTGCTTTCAGAGTATACAAGGTGATGCATTGAGAAGTTAAACGTGATCGTACGTTAGAGGTCATTTTCCTTCAAATGATTTGATCTCACGGAACTCTAATTTAGTTAATAGCATTGAGGCTGAATATAGTCATCAAGATTTCGAGTTCAAGTGTATTAGATATATCACAAAGAAATGTTGTTCGCACGCCATTTTGAGTTTCGTAAGGGAAAACCCGGCAAGATAAACAAATTAGAATTGTCATCATAAAAAATAAAAGGTTACGAAATTAAACCTTCATGGATGAATGCAGTTTTAGTGTGGCTGGGTGTGAGCTTCCAACACCAGAATTTCAACCTCAACCTCGTCAGAAATGTAACTAGCAATTTCCCGGAATGGCCACTAATCCCTATATGTGACCTTTTTGGAAGTACTCCACATTTAGTATGAACACTTATGATCACCATCTCTAACTAGCCAGTTATACAACCGATGATATTTAGTTAATTTATGTTTCAATTATCCTTCCACACGCATGTATGCGAAGACTACATGAGTCTTCATTCTTAAAGTACTATTCAATTTTCATTTTGGATCTTTTCACGAGCAGACGGCGAGAAAACGGAGTGCTACGTTGACGAGGAGGGCGACAAAACTGACCCGAACAACATCTACAAATGCGCCATAGACCACACCTGCTGCCGCGAGACAGGCGTGCCATCCTGCTGCAAGAAGAAAGACAACAATACCGCCATAAAGGAGCAGGTGACGCAACTTCATTCTCTTAGCTTAGGGCTGTGAAAGTGCTTTTTTTCTGATTAAAATTCGAAATATCTGGTTTTCCCGGTAAATTTGGAAGCAAAACTCATTCAGCACCTTGAACCGTGGAGGCTTCTCTGGTGTTGTGATATTATGGCCAAATCTACCTCCAGTAAATAAAGACAAGTGTGGGAATCTGGGAAGAAAAGAGCAAACTACATGACAACCGTGTTTTATTAATTCAATATTTGATGGATATTTGATTTAAAAAATTAGCTCAAATTTATTTATTGTTCGTTTTTTTGTGTTTCGATGTCGTAAGAACAGCTCTCACCTCTTCTTTAATTCAATGAGAAAAACAGCCATCAACTGTTTTCCAAAGATTGGAAAATTTTTATGGCTTTCAGCTCTTTCTACAAACTGTGTTCAGTTATTGGGCAGACATGGGTTTTACAAACAGCAGTCTTGAATTTCGTACGTGTGATTGTTTTGGCCTTCTGTCTGTTAATGGTACCCCGAAATTGTAAAAGATTTCCCATTTCTGTATCATACCTGTTCTAAAAATGGTGACGTAATGGGACATGGTAGAAAATTGTTACAACCTTTTCCTCCATTACTTGTTTATTATATGGGAAGTTCATTCCTTATAAGTAAGTCATGTCTTGTATAAATGAAAAACGTTTGTGTTTGTGGCTGTAAAACGTTAGTGAATGTATGCTTTTCCATGTACTTTTGTTTCCAAATCCGACATAAACAACGCAAAGTTGAAAAACTATTTGAGAGAGTGGGACACCCCTCTTAAGAAAAGTGAGTACTCACAGAGGTTTTCATATTGATTGAATATCTTCTAAATACTGCATGTTTCTCTGTTTTGACATTATTTTCCACGATTTCCCAACATTTCGTGTTTGAGCTCTCGCAATGGCGTCATCTTCTGGAACCTGTTGACCAATTGAAATGCATTCCAAAGGAGAAGATTTTACTGCTAATTTGATGTTATCGTATCTTTGACATTATTTATTTTATATTTTACAGCTTGGGCTATGTCTTGTCTTGGCTACATTTCACAAACGAACTTATCAAACTTTTTTTGCATTTCCTTTTCCAGAGTATTTATTCTTTTGTAACCAAAGAGACATAAATTATTGCATCAGTCAAAAGTTATTACATCACAAAATAATATAATTAAACTAAAAAATTTAACACCTAAGCATAAAAATTATTGCGTCCCTGCGTATCACTCATATTTTGCTTGTACTCGATGCACTAGGCGACCTTATGGGGCATCCTGATAGGTGGCATCCTCGTCCTGGCCCTGGTGATGTGGTGCTGCAGACACGACGGCGACTGCTGCTGCAATGCCAAGGATGGAAGGAAGTCCTGCTGCGGGAAAGCTTACGGCAAAAAGCCTGAGGACCATTACGCAGATGGATACGGAATTCCGTGAGTAACCTACAATTCTGAGTATAACTCTTAATTCCGTAAGATACTTTCAATTCCTTCCGTAACTATCAATTTCATAAAATGGCTTTAATTCAGTAACTCACAATTTCATGCGTTGCCTACAAATAATGCTGGTCTTTACTGACAATGCTGTGAGCAGCTTGAGGTGTAATCGTGTGTGCTCCATATAATTCTGTACGGGACTTCAAATACTGTGCACTTAATAACAATTAATATATTGAAGAATATAAACGCAGGTTACGGATGATAGCTTAGTTCTGCCCGATGCAACCATTCTACTTTTAAAACTGTTGTCGCAGCTCTGACACTGAAGATGAAACTGACGCGGATTCCGACGATGACAAACCGGTACCCAAGAAGCAGCCTGCCAAGGAAGCTCCGAAACAATCTCCGCCTCCCCCAACCTCCCCCAAGAAGCCACCTCCCCCAGCGAACGAAGAAAAACGCCCAACCAGTCCCGACAAATCTGCCCCTCTTAGTCCTCAAAAAGATTTCCCTTCGAGCCCTGCCAAGAAACACCTTCCGAGTCCTGCGAAAAAGCATCTTCCGAGCCCTGAAAAGCTACCCAATCCTCCCACCAATGAGAGTCCACCTGACTTGTCTCAGCTGAAACTCGATGACATTCCTTAATTTAAACATCCCACGTAGCAACTCTCATGAGTTCGAGTGTTACCATCTTTGAGCACAGAAAGATTTTTTGTCCTTTGCGTCCTGCGGGGAGATCCGTTTGAACAACATTACTCGGACACAAAACAGCTAGTCATATATTTTCTTTTCACCCAAGCAATGCTAGATGTTCCAAGTAAATTTCTCAGAGAAAAACGCTTTCGGGAATGACTTTTAATGTAATATTTTAATCCACAACTTCTACCTGTACTGGTAAAAAATATCATGCTCACGTTTAAAGTGGAAGTTGCACCTGTTCAATAGAATTTTGATTTTTGATGTTTTACTTCTAAGTAGAAGAAAAAAGTTTAAACCAAAACAGAATGAAGCGTGGCAGTTTTCTGAAACAATTTCAAATTTTACAGTTGAAAAATCAAATTTGAAATCTTATAGTGGTGCAGGTAAGAGAAATGTCTTATTACACGCACTCCTGATGCTCATTGAGCAGGATTCAAGTTGTAGTTAATGAACACCATTAAATTCTCCTACGCCCTGGGTACAGTAGAGAAATTGAAGGTAAGGTTTTAAATTTCCTCCACTTTGTAAAGCTTTACCGTGTCGTCTTGTCTATTTTTTCCTAGTTTCATTGATTGATAGTTCTTCACCCCAATGATTCATTTCACAATCAGTGTCTAGATTCATTTTTCCTCCCGAATGCTCCTTGAGTGCGACCGCGCAATTATGCCGAGTCGAGAAATGCAATCACTGAGAGTAAACACCAATTATTGTGGCTGAAGAGAAACTTGCGGCGCTGCGTTTGATGATAACTCATCATCTTGAAGCTCTGATGATACTTTATAACCTCCAAAGCGTAACAGCAAACGCTAATTACCTATCTGCGTAGAGCTTAGAAATAAAATAAAAGTGAATATTTACTGGGCTGATTTCGAGATCTTCAAACTTTAGTCAAATATTAACCAATTAACTACTTCGAAATGTGATGATCGCTGAACAAATCGGACGAACGAATATTCTTGAATACAAATAACGACAATATGTAAAACATAGAATATCATCCATTTTGGATTTCAGAAGTACATAATCCTAAACTAATACTTAGAACATCTATCACGGGGTCCTTAATTTGTGAACTAAATTAAAATTCTTCTGAATTCGTTTTTCAATTCAGACCACATTAGTATTAGTGCATGTTACATGTCTTATAACAATTACAAATCCAAATTCACATGTGTGAACTACATATTCAAGTAATTTTGCGTCGGTTGAAGGTATGCACCATGGGCAACATGTCATGAGGCAGAAACCCATCAAGAAGTGGGTTTTAACTATTGATTTAAAAAATTTCGCCTAAAGAACTTGTATGAGCTAAAACTGAATTTTACGTGAAGCCATTCATGCTGGAACGGGAAACTTTGGCTTGTGATCATGATAGAAGAGTGAGTTTATGTTTTGCTTTTCATCTTAATGGGCATTTAAATGCCTATCATGTTCGATAAAAGACACATTTTTATGGTTTCACAGTTTCTTTTGAGGGATATGAGGTGGCGTAAAAGATTTTTAAACAGAAGTAAATCGTGAGTTTCATTTAATTACATGGTTTTATTTAAAGAATTACTAATGTTTTTATCTTGAAAGATTTTTCATCTTTTGATTATAGACGCTATGCAATTACTTTCATGCTTTTACCAACTTTGTTACTGAAACGTAAGCAATAGATAAGGATGTGATATTCTTGCTATTGATTGTGTGTGTGTTACTTTCCCAGCATATGACCCTCGTCTCGTCACCAATATAAGTTCAACGGGGTCGCGAATCACAGAGTCATCATCAACTTTAGAATTACATTGAATTCGTAAAAACTTGATCGACCAATAAGGCTTAGATCACTGATGCTGTTACTCTTTTGTTTTGATAATTCACCGATGATTAAATACAAGTCAGTTATCTCTCTCTTAAGGGTTTACAATGAGTTTCTGACTCTTCGAATACTCTCAAACAAAACTAAGAGGAGGTCACTAATTCCCCGTTGATTAAAGCGACTCAGAGATACTAATCTCTTCAGAATATGGATTGGCATTTTTGTTTTTCGGAGGATGTAGCTACCAGTTGCGATGCCAGAATAGAAGTTTACCGAATCCCCAATCAAAGTGACATGATCTCATCATGATGTTATTTGTTCATTATTTTGTACAAGTAGCTACTGAATCATTCACTGTTGAAATCGTATATCTGTTTGAATAAATTGATGCGCAAAGAAGATCTTAAACTGACCAAACGAAGCTTTGAAGGCAAAGTCCTTTGCCACAGAAAGCGAAGAGCAAAGTAAGGCTTTAAAATAACACAAACAGCTGCCTCATCTGAAAACTTTTTCTAGCAAAGAAGTCGAGAAAAAACGAGTTTGTTTCAGGCCAGCTCTTGAAAATTTTGTTTCTGAGGACAGGTTTTTATTGACATTTCCAAAGTTTGTTCGAAAGAGTTGGGCAAGGCCGCCATTTCTTACTGCTGTTATTGCTTCCACGAAATGTGCGAGGCCTGATTGCACTTGGTTCTAGCGGTGTTGTTCTTTTACTAATGAGACTGTGACAACGAGTGCTAGGCTCATTGCATTTAAAGCCATCTATATATAGGAAACTAAAATTCACTTCTCAACTCGTTTCAATTTGAGAAAACAAAGTGAGAATGAGAGTATGAAGAAGATATGAAGTGTGCGCTGTCTAGAAATTAGCGTGTACACATGCCTGATCAAAATCATTCAATCATTTCCATTTCGGGGCAGAAAATTTCTAAAGTTAAAATTTATCAGAACTTTTCCTGTTCAAGTAAACTTCTCACGACGCTAACGACGTTGTAGCAAAGTAAATTCATTGGATGCTTGTTTTTGTTGTGATTCTGTCAACAGGTATCGGTCATTTGAGAAAAGATATTGTTGAGTGAGGTACTAATGTATCAAGTACTAATTAAAAAATTCATTAACATCCCCTCACTAAATGTTTTCAAACTGAATGAACACTTCATTTGAATCGTCAATGCCCATCAAAATTATACCTCGACTCTGCTGTTTTTAGAACGTAGCCGATAATTTTTTATCTATTGAAAGCATTCCGTAATTGGAGCAAGGTGAAATAAAATTCAGAAACAAACACTTCATCTGGAGTTCATTAGGTACAACTTTTGGATCATGATTTCATTTTTAATTTGTCCATGCAGCTGACGGGAAGTGTTTAATGTGAGTAAAGCCTGTACAAGGACAAGAATTACAGAACAACAACTTTGATTTGCAGTGATGGCGTGCTCTTACATTTATTGGCAAAGTTTTCGACACTGGCCAAACAACATTTTCAATACTGGCCAAACAGTTGCTATGTGAATTTCACCAATGAACACTGCAATCTGCAATCTGGTTTACCGTGGAAGGTTTTAGCTCATGTAGTCCTTATTTTATCAAAGAAAGAGATGTTTCTACTGTGATTGATTCTAACTCTTTGCCTTGTTTGAGAGTTGTCTCCATTCAAGGGTTTTCGAATAAATCACCGATCAAAACACTGGCGATTTAGGATTTCAACATAATAGTGCAACCTAAAATCCTGAAGTTCACTCGAAATCCTGCCCGTGTTTCCATGTCAAGTATCAAAAATATGAAGGGAGCGATAGCTTACGACATCGATATTCCAAGGGACATGATTCAGATGAAAATGGCGAACTTCTGAAAGAGACTGAAGAGCTGCATCAACACTCCCGGTCAGAACCTAAGTGATTGGTTTTTTAAACCCGTTCAAAAATGAAAACAATTTTAAAGAAAAAATACTCATGCAGCACGTTCCAATTTCGTTGAATTGTTTATTACTAGTTGCGTTTCACTAACCTTTAAAATCACTGTATAGTGTTTTTCCAATTCGCGTTGAAGTGACTTTTGAGAAATCTTCGGGAAGTCGGCATTTGTAACAAATCGTTTTCACGATGTAGCTTGCAAGAAGTCTAAATTTTGCCTTTTACGAATACTAAAAGCGAGATCGTGAATTTCGCTCTGTGCTATTACTGGATACAATGAGTTCATTCTACCCTGTGTTATTACCGAAATCAGAGCATGGACGGAGACAACTAACCAAACAGACATACCTGCAAACAAATGAAGCTATCGGAGTTTTATAAGCATACAAAGGATGTATTGCTAAGTGACAGCATCTGAAAAATTAATGGAAGTAAAATGCGAAAAGTGCTAAAGCCTGTGTCCCAGGTACGCGACATATCTACTCACTTTCAGTTGTTCAAGTAATCAAAAGCTATTGATGTGTCATGCAGTGATTAGTATAATCAATCGATTTACGTGTTGTATCAAACGTTATCAAATGCCATCTTTTTTGGGTCGCTAGTCGTTTAAAACTGAAGCTAAAGCATTTCGATTGAAAAGATGAGGTTTTTGGAATCGCTTGCGGCGGCTCATGTTTTGACCCCAAATTCTCACCGGAACGGAGGACAAACCCTGCAGGCAGGAGTCTGAGCGTTCTGAAAGCGAACAATCGATGATGGAGGGATCGACATAAGCCTGCCTTGACGGAAAACGAGACATCAATCAGAGGGAAAATTACGTTGCGTTAGCTGGAGAAGAACACAAGGCGCTGTTTTTCTCTCAGGCAACAAAACATCGAGATGCTGCTCTGCGTGTGTAATGGAAGGGTTTTAGAGGTGATGAAGAGGCCCTAAAAGTGCTGAGAGGCAATATAACACCTTTTTTTTATGCCAAAAAATATTTTCCAAATTCTTTATTTTTGCTTTCATATTTGATAAGCCATGTTCATGGCTAAGTTAATACGCTGGATATCCCTAAAAGCTCGGTATACATGAATTATCATTCAAATTCTGGCTAGAGCTATTCCAATTGCGAAACTCCAAGCCTTAAGTTTTCTCAGAATCACACGTCCTGTCAATCTTAAAAATTGGGTTTAAAAGCTAAAAAATGAACTTCACTTGCATCAGAACCAATTACAATTAGACAACGACGTTGCGCAGAACACTGACGAGATTTCGGACCGCTCTGAAACTTGTGTCTGAGATACAGTGCACCAGAAACTAGGATTTCAGGAGGACTCTGTAGTGGCTCTGAGGGTGCGGCAAATTAGATTAGGAGGACGCGCAGGTTCCTCTGCGGGAATGACATCGAGAGACGCAGGAATCTGTCAGCCTTATGGTGGCCAAAGTTAAGGTAGATGGTAACATTTATCCCACGATCTTCGTTTCCCTCATCTAAATACTATGGCAGGACATTAAATAAATTGTTGATTATTTCTTGTCAAAATTCATAACAGCCGTGGTGCATTTAATTTTTTATTTAAAGCTTTAGAACTTTTTTTTCAGCAGAATAGCTGATAGTGCTTGGTCCGCTGCTCAAAGTTCATCCACACACGAGTAAAATAACACCAATTAAACCACATCTATTATAACAATAGATATATTACTTTGGTGTACACTTCTAAAGGATTAATTTAGGGAAAATTCTAAAGATGTTGAAACCTAAATCGTAGAGACATTCATCATACACTTTATGTTACTAAAGTAATCAGATTCTAATGAAGTTTTAGTAAATTTAGAATCCAATAAAATAATTGCCGTGTCTTACTGAACTTCGTCGAATGACGTCATTTTCGAATGCACGCTTGTTTAAAAATAATTCCTTCACGGCGTTTTTATTGAATCATGACTATTGCAAATTATTTATTATTTTCCCTTTATATCAATCATTATACCCATCACCAAACATCAATTAAAATAATTCCTTCACTCTGTCTAAATTCGTTCCAAAATTCACCGATCGCTAAACCCTTCTGTCTACATACGTTCCAAAATTTTCCGGTAGCTAAACCCTATACCATTTTTCAGAAGAAATCAATGATATAAAGGTGAAATATTCCAAATTGACTGTTGCTCGAGAACTTATCCTGCAGCTGTCGAAACATTAACAGAATCCAGGAAATTTCCAATTGGTGCGCAATCTTTCATTTTCGGGTGGAAGGTTGGTTGGTGAGCGGAAATGGCGGTCCCCTATCATTTCATTAGGCTGTCATTAGGTCGCTATTAATGTTTGATTACAGAGAGGGTCCCGCGTGATTCCTGTTTGTCCAACACTCAATAGATTGAAGTTGACGCATTTAGATATACCAGTTGTATTTCATTCTTAAAAATTCCCAAATCATCAGTGAAACTCATGGGAAGAAAATACGAGTGTATCGCATGAACGCAATGCATTTTGGGTGATGTTTACCTACCAAAACTACACACAAATGAGCGATATAGATAGAAACATACTTTCAGAACAATGGACTCGTTGCCACAGAACTTTCTGAGGGTTTTCGCTCAACTTTAGACCATGGGACTGGGTGCATGGGCTTTTGTTCGGCAATCAATTCAATTGTGTTAACACTTTTATGGTTAAATTCCCGGCTCACGGCGAAGTTAGACGATACCTCTCAAGCCGAGCCTCATCCAGACTCGAATATTGGCAAATATTGACGCTTTAAGCCATCAGACCTAGTGGCCATCCCGCCAAGTTGGTCCATATGATGCGCTGAGTGAAGCTTCCCTTCATTCCGACGCAAACGGCGGAGCTGTCTTCGGCAACGATGTTCTTTTTGAGATGGAAAGGCCATTGAGGCATCCCAGCTGCCTCGGGCGCCTCCTTATACGTGCCTCTTTTAATGAATCTCTGGGCACTAAGCGATGCTGCGTAAACGTCGTAACGGGGCTCCTAACGCTTAAATGTATTCTTTCCTAAGCGATTTTACAGGAAAATACAAAGATTACAGGAGAGTTTAGTTGATGTCAAATTACGAAACGAACTTGTATTTTTAATTTGAGTGTAATAGAATAAATGAAGCAATATTAATTTTTTCAAGCATATCAAAGTAAATTTTCAGATGTTTATGAATAAATAATAATTTCATGAATGGCGAAAAACTTAGTTAAGTGGAAATTACCTTAAATAATGAATGAAAAATTTCTCAAATTCCGTAAATCATTTATGAGGGACGAGGTAAGTTATAATCAAGTTTGAATTTTTTCATTCGACAGCATTATTTACGTCATCTTTGAAAAAACGCAACCGAATTATGTCAGTTATTTTATTTTGTTCAATTATTTCAGTACTTGTGAGTACGCATGCAGTCTATGTCATTTCAAAAACTCCAATCATTCAATTAATTCTAGAATTTTTGAAAAGGTGTTGCATTCTCAATTATAAAAACTCTTTAACAAATCGTTTCCACAACACGTACCTTTATATCCAGAAGAATTTTAAAACCATCGATTTTCTTCTTTAATACCAATATGAATCCTTCGAAAAACTACCGCCCTAAGAAGGTGAAAATACCATAACCAAGTCATTAGTATCAACCCACAAAGTTGACCAACACTTTCAAGAAAACACGGACCAAGAGACGCGCTCTGTGTGTGAGCTGCCAGCCTCAATTCTCAGATCCACGGCCTGAGTTTATTGAGCTTGGCTCCTCCAGGACGCATGAGAAGCTGACCGCAGCCCAGAGCATCCAAATCCAGGAGGCGCGCCTAAGGCCTCATCTTTGAGCTTCGGAATTCGATAGCAGAAGACTGATATGCCTCCGGGAATATCGAAAAATTATAACTCATCCTCTAACAAATGTAGTTCTAGTTCATTGGCCAAAGTGAACTTGGAGCTTCGGTGGATTTAAACTCGCGCTGTGAGAATGTGATGTGGATTAGTATCAAGGCTGGGCTGTTTGATTTTGTTTCGTTGCTTGAGCCCTTCCTACTCTATGGGAAAAACTTGAGGTGCTCATGTTCTCGAACGCAGGTATAGGCACTTTTAACATCATTCGATCAAACAAAGAAATCAATATACTTAAAAAATGCAGAAAATAATTCTAGTCCGAGGCTTTACGAAAACCTGCTTGAGAATGATGCCGTGATCCGTAGTCTACTGCCATGCATTAGAGCTATCACGACTTGGGAAAAAATAGCAAATGAACATTCGCTTTCTCAGAATTTTGACTAGGGAGTTCAAACATTTCTCGAAGTCTTGCGGGACATTCAGCAAACCTTCGGGAAATTTGTGTAGAAGGTTTTGGTGCGTCTCCAGTGGAGCGTGAGAGACCAAGTTTGGGCCGTGCAGGGCTGAGGGAGCAGGAGAGCCGTGCAGGGAGCGAGCTGCCGGCCGCTTAAGTAGCTCCTAACGCGATTTGCTGCAGGGTAAACGTCATTGGATAAGATTCAGAAGTACTCCCTTTCTTCTCATCCATTCAATGTATCAGTAAACTGGGGCGAACTCTATAAACGTAGGCATTGAAGTAAGATTGATGAAGATAAAGGGAAAGAACAATTTTTGAAGCGTCGGTCTGCAATAAATGCTCTATATTCAAACACGCAAATTCATCATCGAGTTTTGAACTCAGAAAGAGTCCCTGTCCAGCAAACTTTCATGGGCGGTGTCCCCGATGGGATTTTCTATGTGCATTCATTTGCAATCTTGAAAGGGAATCATTTCAGAATGCAACCACGATGAGGTCTGAGAACAATTCTATCAAAGGACGTCGAAATATTTTCATGAAATCCGCTCCAGAAATGATACAAAGACTGAACCAATCACTGCACCTTTGTAAGATCGCCGATCGAGCGTGGCTGCTCCGGACGTGGAAGTCGGCAGGATGTGGCGAGGAAATGTCCTCGTTCGGTCGCTGTAAAAACAATCATTGGAAAATCATTTCATCATTTGAAATACGTCGAGGATGAACAAGGTGCCGTATTATTTGGAAACAAGACGTAGATTGATCATCAAGTTGATGTTGGATTAAATAAAGCTTATTTTGATAAAATAAATCATACCACTATTGTAAAACTAGAGTATTGAAATTAAATATGCGTGGTTGGTGATTTTTGTCTCCAACTGTTGCTGAAAATAATGATAACTTAAATTTCTCCTTTCTAAAATGAACTTGTCCTTGAATGAATCCCATTTTGAAAAACTTCTATAAAAAAATTTTTAAGCCATGTGAACAATTTTAACAAACACCGCTTTAATTAACACGGCGCTTTTGAAAAAGTTAAACTTGAAAAGTTTTCCACGGCTGCTTCTGCACGACACAAGTACTCTGCACTTATTCAAATTTTCATCACACTTTCATCGACACGACCCCTTCTACCCATCCCATTCAAGCTCGTTCTCACTTCTATACACTGTCTGACTTGGTCCTTACATTCACGATTAAAACACAAGACAAAATCTTGAGAAAAAGTCTAATCTTTCCAAAGCATAGCTCACTAGTTGTGAATACATTGTTTCTACTCAAATCCACGGACAGTACTCCTGACATTTCATTTACAGTTGAACGACTTTTTTAATGAAAACGCTGTAATTTAGACGTTGAAAATAAACACAACATATCTTTAACGTTCTAGATGCCAATTTTTGCAAGGTTCAGATAGTTCTATAAAATTAGAAGTAGAAGCCTGATACATTAAAGCTGAGCGACTCTTAACTTGTCTCGGCCCTCTAATGCGAAATGAAAAGAACTGAAAATCACAGAAAATAGCCGAATCGGTAGTGTGTTTCTTTTTACTACCCAGTAAATAAGCACAAAACTACACCAATTTTCCAAGATATTCTAAGCAGGGAAGTAATTCTTTTCAAGGTTTTTTGTATGTTTATTTATGAGTTAAGCTTCCGGGTTACAAGGGCGGCATTTACATATCTGAGTTTATTTTGTGTTAATCTGGTTATGGTCGCTAAGTTAGAACCGAAACACAGTATCAAAAAAGAACACTGATTGTACTGCTGTGAGTTGGTGTGGTTTGTTCAAAACTATACGGTCTCTACTGTGACATCGGCGATGTTGGCCTTGTAACCGCTGCTATATATCGCACTTGAGCTTCCTATACTCACACATCCGCTGCAAGAGCTCGTAAATTCGCTACGAAAATTTATACTTTTGCAACAAGAACTTGTCCTTTTGATGCTATAACTTACTCTTTCACCACTAGTGCTCTTACATTCCTGCCTAGTACCTAACAGATAATATACACTCTCTCCACTAGAAAATCTACTTTTGCTAGAAAAATGCACACCTTCCAAGAGTCGTGGCATTATGTTCAATAACTGACTAACGTCTCCGCCACTGGCTGTGGGCTCAGATTTTGGTCACTATTCGTTGAATTTGGGCGAAATCTAGGTCCAAACTAAGAATGGGTTCAGATTCAATAGCTATTTTTCTAATCAGGCCGCCCCAGATCCGTACATGAACGCTCCTCCTAAATAGTAGATTGTTCACTAAAATAAAATAAAAAATGCATGGAAATATGAAATAACATTTATAAAAAAAATTTCCGAAATTTTAATGCGCACAAGAATCTTTGATTATTTCCGTACTATTCATGCAGCTATAAATTTTTTGCAGTATTTCGTAACAAAAAGTACACTAAAACAACAACTTTCTCTCAAAAAGTTTTGAATTAGTTGTTGTATTTTTGTTCGCATAATTTCGAACATTTTATCTCAATAAAAATGTGATCATCATCAGGCAAAGCACAGCTATAATTTTCTGGTTTCCCTGCCATTAAATTCGTAGCCAACGTCCGTTATTCTTTTTCACGATAGCAAGATTAATGAATCAATCAAATTTTGTATGGAAGAAGTTAGGGACTTTATTGTCGATAAATTTGAACTAAAATAATGGAGTTTATTTTGTTTGCCAAAAGATTATTTGCATTCCATTAGTTAAAGCAATCGAGTACGTCAAAAAAATAAATGCTATACTTTCCATTAAATAATGAAAGAAAAAATCATAACACATAAGCCAAAGTTTACCAGCAAAAAACGGGGCAAAGAAGGCAAGCCCAGAGAGATGTTTCAAGCCCTTCACTGCTTGCACGCATAAAACTTCCCTAAAAACACTACGTTGCACATTTTAGCGCCGGTTTACTGATGATGCTTTTCAGAATAGATTAGAAGCTTCCCTTATTTTGTAGGGTCATAACTTGGACCATAAGTTAGAGGTTTCCAGCATGCGCTCTAACCTCGTAAAATAGAAAGTTCTCACTGCTGGCAGCCTACAGGAAAATCAGGAACTGCGCGTTTCCCTCGACCAGAGACGGGGTGAACTTTTGCAAAACTGCTGATCGCTGACTTGAAATAGGCCTTAACTTCAGAAAATCAAAAATATTGGAATTTTTCGTTTCGCACGAACATATTCTTCAACCTATAAATCCTGGATTTAAAAGGGCCACTTTTTTATGAAAGCTTGTTTTACCTCTCTTTTTGTGCAGTCATACATTACTTATCAGGAAAAAAGTTTCTAAAGTTTTTTTTTAAAGGAAAGCTATGATTTTTACATATGATAATGTGTCCCATTACTTTCGCTGAATCCTTCTCAAAAGGATCTATAATTTTTCTTTCGGATTCATTCAATGACTTCTAACAACAGTTACTGATAGAGAAATTATAAATCAACAGAACACTGAAGTGTGGAATAACAAAGAACAGATTGCAAGAAGCAATTTCTAATACTTCAACCTTTTCATGAATGATTTCACAAATTTATCAAATTCACACAGAATACAATTCTCATTTTCTCTCTAACTCACCGACCATTTCAATCCCCACGACATTGAGGATAAATTGGGCTCTGTGCATAAGTTAATTTTATCCTGCATTTTTTAAAATGTGATAATTTTTCGAAATAAAAAGTCTTGTTTTTTAAGGTGAGTCAGTAACGTTCAAAATTGCTCACCTCTTTTCATCCGAACGATGAAACAATAAAATAAAATAACTGTTATGGTCTCTCTGAAACGCAAAAAAGAAATAAGTTGTATCTCGAACGAACAAATTGTTAATCAAACGTAAAATTTAACTGAATGTGACCAAAAGTCGCAATTTCAACAATTTCAAAACTTCTATCCAAGAAAAACTTGTTCTATAGTAAAAAATATAACAGACGTAGACTTTGGCCTTCATTTCCAACAAATTTACCGTAAGAAATTAACTCAACGATAGAATATTCTCGGAATCATTACACGAGAAGTAAAACACTTCAGTCTTATACATGAACAGCGCTTATTAAATTTTTCCATGGTTGACATTTTCATTTGGAAAACCTTCATTCAGATTTTCCCGGAAATAATAGCTGCTTCTTTGGCGTTCAGTCTTGAAGCCTCACTAACTATTGCAGAAGTGTTCATTTAGTTCACGGGCTCCCCCCATAACTTGCACTCGCTGCACCTCAAGTGGAGAAATTAATGACTACGCCGCACAGACGAAGAAAAAAGAGAACAACCCTCATGCCGCATCAAGTCTATGAACCACGTCCAGAAAATTTTACTTGTTCAATAGCATTGATCAGAAAGTTCATGGTTCTCTTAATTCTATAGATCTTGTAGAATTATTTCAACTCGTATTAGGCTTGATGTACTTTGTACAAACGCACTTATTTTCGTATCTACTAATTACACACAACAATGATGATTAAAATGATGCTTCCTTTCACATGATTTCTCTCTTATTGAATCAGTAATGTTAGAAAATTATTCACAGTTTATTAAACTCAGCAGATGGTAGAAGGTAGACATGGAAATTCCCTTATAGCAATTGATTTTTTGGACTTTCGAATTGAATTTAAATATAATTTGAGCTTTAAAACACACGAAATTAAAATTCATTTTGAAACCATAAAAGTCACGGTTCATATTTCACTGCAGAATTTAAACTGATGAAGTGAATTTTAAAAGATTGTTATTAAATTCAATTTCCGCCTTTACGTTAACTTGATTCAGAATTTATTTTTTGATTTGACGAGTTTAATTAATAGAACACCCTAACATTGATAAAAATGTCACTCCAAAGAGAGTTCATGTAACAAAATTATATCCACCATATACACGTGCATAGAAAGTTATATTTATTGATGAAAATGTGTATTTCGGAATAAGTAAAATATTCTATTATTGATGAAAAAGCGTTATAACCCCAGCGTGCCTGAAAGGTACACTCAAATTTCACAAGCACCATAATCTTAAGTCATTAACCAAAGAAATGTTCGTGCACGATCAAAAGGGAAGCGGTTGTTCAGAGCCTCTGTGTCTTTAGAATTCGTTCTCTTATTCATGGACTGAGCCCGAGGAAGGAGCGTCATGTTTATCCAAGTTTTGCTTGGTTGCAGATGACATTCCAAGTCCTCCTCGAGAGTCCGAAGCTTTGATCAACTCCTCGAGTTGACTGAGAGCCCTGAGAGCCCAATGGAGAGTCCGCACTAGCTTTGTTCTTGCGTGCCCCGTTGGAGCGCGTCTCCCGCTAATGCTATTCCTACGGAGCCCTCAAAGAAGTGTCTCGAGGCCAGCTTTACGGCCCTCAAACATCAAACAAAACCTCCATATTAATGAAAGCCCAGTTGAGAGAAACCTTCATCCAGTCGAGAGTTCCACCACCGCTTCGAGCTACGACCTCGAAGCAACTACCGCAGAAAAAAGTCTTTAATCATTTGACCGTAGAATCGACCTTTATAACTTCGACCAGGCTATAGTCTGTTAGAAATAAATGCTAAAATCAATAAAAACAAAATAAAAACAACGCGTGCATCTTAAGATATTTTGAACGACCTACGTGTGCACTTCATTATGAAGAGCAGTCTCCAGTGAAAAGTATGAAGTCGAATCATTCATGCTTGTAAGAGCTTGAATTCAAACTCTTTAGAATATTACGACGTAACGAAACACAGATGCATAAACTAATGTACGATTCATGTTATGCCTTTGTTTTATCCCTGCTAATGTAATGCAAATAAGGATTTTCTTGTCGGTGTTTGCTGCCCAACTTTACATGAATATTATTCTAGGAGACGCAGCGGGCAGCGGTGAAAGCTCGACTGCTGTGGAGCACACGCCACAAGCCAGCGAGCAGCGGCGGCAGCGCGTCTTCCATAAAATTGCACCTCGTTTGCATGGTAACGAGACAGGAGCTCTCATGAGCAGCTCCACATCGCATCTTCTCATTTGCTTACGATTTGGCTGCAAATTTTTGCTTGCTTTTCGTGCCCAAACACAGGCGCGACGACCGTTTTGCGGCCGATAAAGCCTCCCGCCATAACGGCACCAGCCGCTGCAGCAACGGTCTTGATCATCATCAACAGGGATGCCAACAAATCGCGGACTACTTGGAGACTACTGTACACTGGCAAAAATCTCGCTTCGTGGCCCTACACTGCATCTCTGTCACTGTCGTTTGTGCAGCGCTCGGCACCTGTTACTGCTGCATGTACAAGCTTGTTTCTTCGAGGCGAGGTGTCGCACCAGAGTATATTGGACATGAATTGCTCCCGTTGATTACTTGAGCCGAGTTCTTTCCAAATGAAATATTATTCTGTGATTGATTTGGAAAACCATTACGATTTGACAACAAGTTTTGACAACGTTGCGTTTCGCTAAAAATGATTTTTTTGATGCCGTTTTACAAAATACGAGGATATAGCTCTGAAACCATAACACCCTTCTAAGCTGTGCTACACAAAACATCATACAAAGTTGAGCAGCGTTATGATGCTTAATTTTTTTTAATTCATAATGCAAAGAGGAACAATGACGTTACTGATGAGACGCAAATTAGGAAAAAATGGGTTTTAGAAATGCAGCAATCCAAATAAATCTCTTATTAACACCTAAAACACACAAAAAATGAGCACGATCGACACTTTTCAGAAAAAATTTTACGGTGGCACAGGAAAGTTGTTCCTGCGAATCTTTAATATCGACGCTGAACCAATAAATTCTGAAAAATTTAATTGCTAGGTTTGAGATCGCTGAAAAGCATGAAATCATACATGAGGTCTTGAAGTGTCGATACTTCAACTCTAAGGAGACAGCTGGCGTAAATTTAAGATATGAAGAAAAAAGTTGGTGCAAAATCTTTGACAGAATGTCAGGAGGATCGATAAGGTGACGTCACTTTAAAGTGCGACCATTTTTTGGAATCCTGATTTTAGTTCTCATGCCCATTTTTGGCTCTGAAATATTACTTTAACTTCAAAATGAAAACAACCTCGTCTAGGTTCCCGACACACGTAGTTCTTGAGTACATTTTTTCTTCACTCGCTTATCCGTAAATGGTATCAACCTAAACAAACATAAAATTTTGTTTTCTGCACCGAAACAACGAAATTTGGTCAAGTTTGAATTCAGAGAAGCATGATGCCTAACAAAATACTGTTGGCCTTCTCATTAAAATATGAAAAAAAATTTACATCTAGTACGTTTTAATAATTGAAGAAAATGACGCCTTGTGAGATATTTTCCCTATTTCTGCAATCAAATTTTAGACATTTTACTTTACAGGCTGGAGTCTTGATTGCTGCCTATATAGTCTATAGATTGGGTAACAAATTAAATTAATCTTCGTCAAAGCCATACAAATAAATTTAGATTTAAATGATCTGAAGATTTTCAGCCGTTAATAATTTTGATGTTACTTCCACTTGTTAAGACTAACATTATTACAAACACAATTATATTTGTTGCGATGCTCGGAAACGGGAGTAAATGAGAATTTCCAATTCCCGACATGATATGTGCAACAAAAATTGATGATCATTTCTATTCATTTGATTCCTTGCAATAGCTTGAAAGCAGCTAGTGAATCGAAAATTTCCCGAAAACCAGTGCAGACAACACTTTCTTATTGGGTTCCTGACTCTAATATTATTCTCCAACCAAAAATTTCCCGCCCCTCGTGAACTGTTGGTAGTTTCGGGGCGAGGGCTTTTTGTATTCCGGAGAGTGTTAAGCAGTTCCTAACGCGCGATTCATGAACCTCCTGAGAACCACTCCGGCCTGCAACCGTGCCCTGCGGGCTCTAAACGACACTAGCATCCCGTGTTGTAGAGGACCGCAAACTAATATGCACATTGGTTCCAATGTTTGTAGCTCTGATAATTATCATGCAAAACGTAAAAAAACTCCACGTAACGGTTGGGTTTATAAACTAATATGCACATTGGTTCCAATGTTTGTAGCTCTGATAATTATCATGCAAAACGTAAAAAAAGCTTCAAGTAACGGTTGGGCTTATGAATTTCAGGAGCTTTGCCAGTGCTTTTTCCTCAAACAAACCGCCTATTTCGATGGTAGGGAGTGAAATATTGCGTAGATTATCTTTAAGAACTTACTGGCGAGGTTTCTTTAAATTCAGTTTTTTAATGAATGTGAAAATTCTCGTTTAGAATGCGAAAATGTCCTATGCGTTTTGAAAAACATCTGTGATGAACTGAAAGTAAAGGTGGCAAACTTTGCTAACTCTTCAGGATTTGTCGACCTCTCTTGTCACACCTCTTCAGCAATTACTTGTTATAGCTCGATGACCTTCCAGGCTTTATAACCGGACAATTTGTTAAACTTTACCATATTTAATCGGGCTAAAAATATATCAGACAGTAAAATAGATGTCGTTTTGATGCCTTTAATTCCGAAATCTTGACCTGACGATAATTACTTAGCCCCTTTCTCCCTTATTTAACATTCAGAAGCAGTTTGAATCTTGCATGATCTCAAAGTGTTAAAGAAATGAAAAATAAAACAGTTGAAATAAATACCAGAATTCCACCAAAAAAAACATCAAAGAGAGTCGTTTTGAGCTCTTTTCTTCACCATGAATGATATGCAGGAAAAACTGAGTTTGAGTATGAGCTACCAATGAATAAAAAACATCTCTCGAAAGTAAATATTGATCAGAATATCGTAGTGTACATTCTCTCAATTTGATATTGGTACGTGTGTCTTATAAGGCCTTAACTGATTTTAAGCTAGAAGCACAATAACATTAAATTTCTTTTCACGGTTTGACTCAAAATTTGTACCTCTCCTGGCAGGTTGCCATGGAAGTTTGTGCGGCCCACTTGTAGCACTTATGTTTTTGACTGCTAAATATTACGTTTTTCTTCAGTCTTACTTGTAACAATGTTTGTGAGGAACAGATCTTTCAAATCTCTCAAAAACTATCTCATCAATCGTTGACATGTTCTACTGTTGACATAATCACGTTTACTTTAGGAGCATTGTCACCTCTTCACTGACACCATTTGAATTTAAATTTTGAATTTACTCTAACTTTTAACACAGTGTACCACGAAAGTGCTGATAAACTCCTTCTGTATTGTAATTATGATAGTTTTTATAGAAATGTACTCATAACAGAGAGCACTCTTTTCTGCGATCTAGCATGATGTACGGACTCGAATTCCTGATTAAGTTGAGAAAAAAGTTTTCCTTGCCGTAACATTCTTCTGGAGCTACAACTTGTGACGCTCTAGCCCGGAGTCAGACATCTACTGTAATGACGACGGCAGATTGAGCGCCGCCAAACTTCTGACACTTTGATGATCTATTCTGAAGCGATGCCATTATAGAAAAACTATAAAGATCAAAGTCCTCTTTTCGCGAGTTATCGGACTTCTAAATCAAATTGCGAAAAGTTTCACAAGGCCCCAAAACCATTAGGCGATGCAACGGATGATGCAAAGCACTACGGAGAACAAAACCATGCTCAGCTCAAGCGGGGCTGGGCCGCAAAATTTAAACTTTTAAGGCCTGAAGAAAATTGCATGCAATCCAAAATTTCTATTAATGTGAGGTTAGCGAATAAACGGTATCAAAATGAAGTGAAAAACAGCAGAGTTAAATTTATTTCCTTAAAAAAGAAGAAATTACTTTAATTGAAAAATATTTATTTCGAGTAGATAACAACCTGAAGTGTATTCATTCTTAAAATTTAATATTGATTATTCCCGCGCAAAGCCCTGAACAGATGAGCATTACTCTCATTCTGGAGCAGCGTTTTCGATTTCCTATACATGTCCTACTCTAACAAACGAACATTATGACATGCACGGGAATATCCAATATTTTTCTTATTGAAATATTAATGAAATGCTATGATTATTGCATTGTATTCATGTACCAATATCATATTCTTGTGTTGTCTCTATAAGGAAGAAATTCCAATGGAGTTTGAAAACGCCAAATACAAATCTAGAGATTTGAAAAATTAAGTCAATTTTATAGGGACATAAAAAATGAAATTCATGAACGTTGCTGAAAAAAATTCATGGTTGTCCTACTATGGAACAAATTTTCCTACGCAAAATAAAAAAAAAATATTTTTTCGTCAACTTTAAGCGCTCGTTCGACAAGTTGATCAACATCCTCACAGTTCATCGAGCAGTACTCAGTGTGTAGCTCTCTAGTATACATAGTTTTACGCTCACGTACCTCGTTGAAACTTTCAACGTTCTTCAGCCGGACTCTCCTATAGTAAGTTGGGCTCTACCGAATCTAGCCTATGTGTGTGGTTATCCGATGGCGTCCATCCCCTTTCCCAAAAAAAGGGGCCAGCCCAAATGTAGAGAACTCTGACGTTAAAGGCCTGTTTAGTTGAGCAAGCTTGTTTTAAATACAATACTTGCACCGTTACTAACACATTAACTTGAAATTTCATGAGCAGTTGCGTTCACCGCCCAATTAGGAGAACTTAACTTCATTAATGCTTTGGAAAACATATTGCTTTATTAAAGAAATCTTAGGATAGGGGTTCCGAGTTGCATCTACGCTCTAACTTAGAGCAATTAAACTTCTTGCATTTAAAAATCGATGGCTCAAATGCCAGGAAAGCATCGCCCAACGTCCACATGACTGTGGCCGTCAATTTCGTTCGTGTTATCTTATCACATCGTACTTTATAAATCTGAAACTGTACTTTGAAAATTCTTCTTTTGAAAACCTAAAATACCGAAAAGTTTATCAGAAATTGCATGAGAAATACGTGAGATGCAGAG
>JACJUY010000002.1:554625-603978 GCA_014220935.1 Platorchestia sp. MABIK | reverse complement strand
GACTTGGATTAAATTGAACTTGACATGGATTAAATTGAACTTGACTTGGATTAAATTGAACTTGACTTGGATTAAATTGAACTTGACTTGGATTAATTTGAAGTGAAAAAGGTGTATATTATTTCTGTTTCTTATTTTTGACTTGAATATTTTTTCGCATGGTAAAAAAAAACATAGTTAAATTACTGGAACACACACAAATGCCTATTCATGAATGACTCCCCGCCTTAGCCAGGATACGAGTATAGATGTAATCGAACAGAAATCATTGAAAATCAGCGCAAGGTTTCCGTACATCACCTCGAAATTCGAGTGTGTAATGTTGTAATATGGACCACCCGCAAACCTCTCAGGCAAGCTTGTTCATTTCACCCACGGCTGCTTATTTAGAACTTTTTTTGTCTTATTTGTATAGTGCTGGCAAAAAAGTGAATAATTAAGTAAATTCACTGAATGGATATTTGTAAAGGTCGTATCCAAAATTCAAATGCATCCCTACTTTAGTGCATGTTGTCACTTGAAGCAGGGAATTGTTTTTGAAATTTTGTTGTTACTGAAAGCAGAACGAGGCGTGGAGTAACCGAGAAAAAAAAAATCAACAAGAATATCATGGCTTTAAAAGTGCATTATACAGAGTGTTCCACTAAAAACAAAACCCAAAAAGAAAATAATGTAACTGAAAACTAATCACTTCATTTTTACTCTGTTTAGACCATATTAATCGTTCAACGATTTCCAACGAATGCTGTACGTTTTGATGAAATGTTTTCACAAGTATTTTCCTGCAATTATTTTAGTGAAAGTACTCATAAACAGGTATGAGCAGGGAAGTCAAACAATAAAATGTACACGCAACAATTTATCTTCATTTTAAATTTTAATAAAATTGGCTACATCATATTGTTCACTGAATTTTGTGTTGCATGTATCTGTGATACCAATATCTGACATAAGAAACGTGCTAATTACGTGAATCCCACCATCCTAATAATCTCATAAAACTGTTTAACCTCCCTACTATGTAGAAAGGATGCAATGAACAATCAGTTCATCATGATATCAAAGAGTATTCGTGGTCAAGAAGTACATTAGAGCTGGAGATGATAAAGAAATAAAAGATTCGTTTCAAATACGTTTTCCAGGGCTGTCGTCGCCTAGTAAATCTTCAATTTGGAGGAACGTCCAAAAATTCGCCGAGGTAGGAACTGCGCTGAATCTTAACAAACGTCGTTCCGGATGCGGAAGAGAAGTACGAGTAGAAAAAAATAATGAAAATGTTAGAACAATCAACACTACACGAATAATAAAACGCCATGTGTCTCCATAATTTATAAATAATTTTTCTGCGTAATTTATGCTATGTTATTACAATGGGGATCTGCTTGCTTGAATGGTATCATAGATTCCATTCAAATGATATAAAAAAAACTGGTATCTACTCACTTTTGTTAATAAGTCAAAAACATGGCATGAGAATTGAATCTATTGTTAAGAAAATGCAGAAAATATGGCAATTTTTTTCAAAAACATCTTGGCTAATAATAATTATATAAATAATGATACACAGTTGTTGCTTGCTTGGTTGGTGTGTGTGTCTGTGACACTCATAAGGATGCTTAATGACCGTATCTGTGATACAAGTTTCACCAGTGCACAAGAACAAGAATATTTTAAACGCGTGTACGATTAGGAAGGCAGTACTTGCTTATCATCCATACCATAAGACCTATTTAATGGAAACTATAGAATCCCGTTATTTTTAGCGGGTCGTGTACACTAATATTAATCGAAAATCCATGGGTGGTACACAGAAGGAATGGACTGCTACTATCAAAATCTACATTTAACCAAATTGTAAACTAAGACATGAAATGGCATCCCAATAAGATGCATGTAACGGCATCATCTCTTTCAAACTGATTTTGCTTTTCGAGAAAGGTTTTCTCGATGGCTTCTCCATAAACCTGCACTTTTCTTGAAAAGTATTACAATTGGTGATGAAACAGCATTCCTGATGAATGGTATAGTTAAAAAACATAACGTGCTACAGTATGCAGCTATTAACAACCCACCTGCATTTAACCTTGATATGCCTATACTAGTCAGGAAAAAGTATACTTTTGTGTCCGAATATTCAAAAATGGATATGTAATTGGATCAGTGATTCACGACAATACATTAAATGGTGCTGGGGACTTAGACGCTTAAAACGAACATGTACGCCCAGAGATCGAGAACATTTACGGCAATTGAGTTAACAAAGTTTGGTGGATACAGGACGGCGCACTGGCTCATATAGACTGATAGCTGTGTGAACACGGCTAAGATGAGTTTTTAATAACCGTATAGTTCCGTTAAATCAAGAAATTGAGTGGTCTCCAAGATCCTCAAAACTAACACCGTGTAACTATTTTCTATGGTGACACTTGATGACGAAAGTATATTCTAGTCTCCCTCAAACCACATGAATTGAAAGAAAGAACCACTGACGAATTCGATGTACTAACAAATGATTGACAGTAACTCTTGTTTCATCAATGGAATCATGATATCAAAGTGCGGGGACAGAAATAGACAACATGTGGAAGGAATTCGAGCTTAAAACATGTTCACAATATTTTTTAATAAATTAATTAGCGACAGAGTATTTGTAAGGACTACACATCTGTTACTAAAAAGAAAATTAAACTGCGAGTGTTCAATTTTATTTCGACTTTCATGCGCTGAACATGTTTTTGAGAGTCCTCAGTAGAGTAAATACGGGTAAATATCTTTGAAAATATTTTTTCAAAACGTATAGTATTTGGTGAAAACCGTTTTTGTATAAGTTAAAAATCCAGTGAACAGTGCCCATTTTTTTAATAAGGATACCAGAGTACGCAAAAACATAGATCAAAACTAGTGAACTTGACTGCTCAAATCGAGAGTGCGCTCCACTTTCTAAGTCATTCACGGACTTCGTACGAGCTCAGTGTTAATATTAGTGAGCATGTAAATGTTACCATTCAAACCCATAAATAATTTTCGTGTTTGCATTGTACATAACGGAAGTTTTTGGTGGGTAAAATTTCCTGCTCCAACTCCAAACTTCAATGTCTTTATTCTTTGAGGGATTTTTTATGTTCTTGCTTAAGATAAAAATAACTTAAATGCGTCTGTGCATTGAAACAGGCGATTTACGTGATAATATATAGTTGTTAGTTGGTTCGATTATGAAATAAGCGGTATAAGGACTGAGTAAAAGATCTTCACTCTTGAGAAAAAGTTTTAAATTACAGAAAGTTAAATTATACGTCAAACGCTGTCAATTTAATCTTTTCCCATAAAATGTGTGGATTCTTAAACTACTCAATAATTGTGTATAACAATAGGCGTTGAAAAACGCACAAGATTCACGGCTGAAACCGAACAACTTTTCATCAATGTTTACTACAAAAAATCCTTAAAATAGTAAAGGACGCGAAGAAACCTTCGTGTGTCATCTGTGATCCAGACTTGTGTTCTTGTATGGGATTTTTCCGACTCATGCTAAACTTATCTAAACTGTCTGAATCCATCGTAGTTTTCAAAAAATGATGACTCAGGCGGTGGTCTTTGCTTAAGGTGGTTCTGATAATGACCTCACGGCACGCTCGCTCCCCTCCGAGACGGGGCTAAGTGTGCCCATAATAATGAGAGAGAGCCCACTTACCTACATTCTGGCGCTTATAATGTTATTGTTACGGCGCTTAGGCGGAAATATTGGACTCCTGAGGAAAGTGTACCGACGCAGGTAGGGGCAATTCAAGCCCGTAAAATACGCGCCGCCACCCTAACTCTGAATTTTGACGCAGGGTTTCAATCGCAAATCGCCGATTTAGTCGATAAAAAATATTCGTAAAGAAATGTTCGTTATTATATAGACTGGATATTGGCTTAACTGAGTTGAAATACATCTGAAGGTATTTTGCATTTTTTTAACCATCTTTTACATAACGGGAGAGCTAGAGTTCCCTCTTGTGTTTGTAACACTGACTGCTCTATAAATAGCAATGATTCAAAAAAACCCAGTTGATTAGTAATGAAACATTTTCAAAGTCAAAGTGCACGTTTAGAAAATATTTCTTTATAGTTTACCTTTACTTGATTGAGTTCATCCACAGCAGTTATCACTGTTTGTAGAATGCGCGGCTGCGGGCTTACAGCGCCAGAAGGTAAACTTCGTCAGTCCCTCTGAGATTTTCTTCGCTGCCAAGCACTGTTTTATGAGAGCTTGGCAGGTGAGGGTTTGGCATCGGAGAATTAACAATTTCCGTATTTTTTATTTTGCTGCACTGTTTATTGAGAATCGAGTAGCGACAATTCAATTCTCAGTGAAATTTATTCAGCTCCCTGAACTTTTATTGTGTTTAGCTGCGTGTATTCAGCTCACTTGTTATTTCTTATTCTGTAAGCCTTTTTCTGCAGTCATGACTGCTCATATACACTCCAGAAAATGAGACAACAGTTTACTCCGCCTCAGAGGCGAATAAAATCCTATGATTTTTCAAAATCTTGCTACTGGGACTCACAATGCTAGCCCAGCCAATGATTTACAAATAGAAATGGTTGAAAATTTATTTTAAAATTTGAGGAATAGGGAAATTGACGTAATTGTACTTCGAAACATGTCACGCAACAAGGTGTTTAGTCAAAAGTTGGAAATGAACCTCGGTAAATGAAGTAATTTCAGTAATTTAACTGATAAAATTGTACACCAGAGGGACCATTGCACGAATAAAAAGTTGTAGAGTATGTTAACGTTACGTGTTGGATTCTAAAGCAGGAGCAAATTATTTTAATCCCTTCCAGAACACCGCTGAACTTAATTTTTCTAATAGATGGCTTCAATGCGAGGAAAATTGGATGGAAACTCATGCATCGATAAAATGATACTTAATCGGCGATGACAGAGGTGATAATTTTCGTTATCTGAAAATGAAGCCATGGACAATCAATGCGCTGTGAACTCATTTTTGAGTTAGGCAATCAAGACTAGTAGTAACATGTAATTCTAATATTATAATCCACATCCAGATGCATCGAAATTTTATGATAAACAAGCCCGGGTGGGTACAAAAAACACTTCCCGGACATCGTGGAACCATCGAACTGTCTGTCGCCTTGCCTGAACGTGTGAGGCCTGCGCATCAGTGTTGACGTATCAATAAGGGATTAATGGAAGGTCTCGTTTTTTGCTCCCGAAGTTGAAAAAGAAGTTTCTACCTGGGACCTTCTCCACCGCTGTGCACGATAGTCACTCCTTTCAAAGATTAGGTTTTAAAAGCCTGCACTAATTGACCACACAATCGAGCACCACCCTGAAGGGCAAAACTGCGTAACCCTTCTTACTGCAATTACTGACTTAACGTCGTACAGTGTAGGCCAGGGACTTCATTATGGTATGATAGCGCATAAGGATCCCAAACTAAAATTCCCGATAAGAAAATATACTTTGTGTTCATAGTGTTCGTGTGATTCATCTTCCTTTTAGAAATCTTCCCTGGACGCTGTAGCTTAGAATAGCACTTCGTATACAATTTCAACAGTTTTTCAGCCGTCAACCTGTAATGAAACGCAAGCTTTCGTAGTAGGAGGGCTTCCTCATTAACTCTACCAACCGTCTTCAAAAAATATCATGCAGTGAATGCTTACGGTGGGCTCGTTTTATTAATAAATCATTGCACATCAATGTATTTCATTGCTGCCTTGCGCCGCTCGTCTGCTCTGTGTTACCTTAGCAGGCAAACTGAACCCGCAAGTTTGCGCGGAGGTGAAAGATTATGCCAAAAAAAGGAATTTTTAATCAACTAGGTACCCAAAAATGTCAAATTGATTCCGATGATGCCAATCGACCGAATTCTGCTTTCTCACAGAAGAGACACAGTGAGTTGTAATCCTGATACAGCTTTAGGTTTTCGTTTCTTTCAGACCTGCGCGAGAGCAACTATAACTAAATATAATACCTCTATAACATGAGACTCTTCAGTTCATGATTAGATGCTCTTAGTTCGAAGAAACATCAGTTATCTAAACATGTAAATACTCATTTCGCTTATTTTGCCACTGAGAAGCTGTTGCACAACATCTAATGGGATTCTTCATCAGAAATGACAAAAGTTTTAGCAGAGTGTATTCGGTGAACAAAAAAACATGGAAACACTTAAGTTTTCACTCATGAAAACTCATTTCGCAGCTTATTCAAGATGATGACAACATCAAAGTTCTTTGAGAAAGTATTTACAAAAATTACATCAATTTTACCACGAAAATGAGCAAAAGGGGATAGTTGACCCGATTTTCAACAGAGGATATGGTTCTATACTTTTTACATGCCCTAATTTCTCATTGATTTCCTTTATTTTCTAGCGGGAAATATTCCGATTTAATTCATCTCAACTACAACGGTGTCTTTAACAATGAACTAACTCGGAATGTTTCCGCAAGGAAAATCGTCAGATAAACCAAAATTAATTGAAGTGACGTGGAAAAAAATCTGGACAACTAGCACGTGTTATAAAATTAATTAGGGACATTCTTGAACTGCGGAATCCACGAATTAATCGCTAGTGCGTTCTTCTCTCAGATGTAAGGCAATTTTAGCAACACATCGGAAATACTATCCTCTAGGCCATTTACATGTAATTAGCACGTTAACCGCCACGGGAACCACCGATGGTCACACGGAGGGAATTTTCATAATTCTGCTGACCGCCAAGTAGTCACAAGCTCACTTCTCATAAATACTTAGTCAAAGCTAAATGAAGACACGATCCACTTAGTGTTTCCTATTCTTAATATCTACTGAAGGTAGATCCACTTAGTGCTTAAAAATCTTAAAATCTACAATTGACTCTAAATTTGAGTTTAATATCGAACTTTAGATTAACACATGGCGGTTGACGTGTTAAGCACTTCTAAAATGCAAATAAGTGTACAGTATTTCAAACGCCCGTAGAAAACCATCTGAAAATGAACTGAGGAATAAATTGAAGTGCGTGCATGGCACAATAATATATTTTTCAAAAAATATATTTTTTGAAAAAATTACAGTTCGAAAATAAAAATATTTGCCTTAGTGACTACTGAAACTTTACATCCTGTCTAAGCAGATGCCTAAAAAACATAATTTACAAGTTTTCAGGAACTCTTTCAGAGTTTGAAATTTTCATTAGCCAAACTTTTCCCTCTCTGAAATCGAGCTATTCTTTATGCTAATTTCATGCGAAACCCGTTGATTTAACAAGTTCATATGTATGCAAGACATGCATGAGAATTTGGAATAAATTATGTTCGATTTTTTATCCAACGACGCTTTCAAAGGAAAACATTAATTTTGCAAATATGCGGCGACTCTGAAAACCAAAGCAATTACTTTGGAACATCTTATAATGAACCTAAAGCGTAAAATATCACCTGCTGAAACTAAGCGACACCACCTCCCCCAACAACAAACCTCGTAGGCGCATGTTCTTCTTCCGTCCTCGCCATTTTTACTGACACTCGTTCGATCAAGACGACGCCTGTCAGAGAACTCTTCTTTCTCAAGAGCTAGTATTTAGCGAACAGAAGCTATAAAAATGGTAGGAAGTGCATTGTGCTAATATAATCATATATAAGACCATAAAACCAAGGGAAGGATGCCCCCAATCTTTCTTCATATTTATGAAACTGATAATTTCATTCATTCGCGTGCTTGCTTGCTGGTAGCCGTCCACTCTGCGTTCAGTAACAACGTCAGGCGAAGCTCAACATCTTGCTTATTGTAAGTAAATATTAAAATTGAACGTCGATAATATTCTCCACCATTTAAATCTCACTAAGACGCAAAGTAAAATTCACATTGCTCTTGGTCCAACTTTTCTTATTCATATCATACGCTGCATTGTGGATCCGGCTAAAGATTTTCATTTTACAAAAGCTGTTTCTCATCGCTTTATCATTAAGTTGTATTGAATTGTTTTTATCATGTGAACTTATGACGAATTATTTCAGCTTTCGTAGAAAGTATGAACTACCAAGCAATTTCTAAATGAAAACAATTGTAGTTAAGCAAACACCTACCCTAAGAGGTCAGAAGTGTTCTATAGATGATGTAGCAAAAAGCTGAATCCCTATTATACATTAATATTTTTCACAAACTGTAGAAGATAAGCTTGGGTCGATTTTCAATAGCCATGGCAATTGAATCACAAGTTGTACCACTGATAACTATCAAAAAGAAATCAGTCACTGGAATAACGTATTGTGAAAAGAATTCTAAAATTTAGTAATATGATATTAGATTTCTTTTTTTTCCACTGCACTCTCTTTAGCATATGCGTACAAACTCTGGTGATCTTGTTCATTTGATTGACTGCAAGTCACGGTCCGCGCTCCGCTTTCAGTGAGAGTTCAGGACAAAATTCAAAACTCTGCAGGAAGTAGCAATAAAGGGTCAAATTTAAAATCTTCGAACTTTGTATTGTGGGAACGATTTGTAGCTTATGCCCATTTTTCGAACCGTTTTTCTAAAAAATTATTCACACTCGTATTGGCAGCCTGGTCTCAGAGATGATCCAGATTTGACGTAAAATACAAATAATGTAAAATACAAATCATTCAGACCACTCAAGACGTCAAATTTCTCTGGATTAGAAACATCATTGAGGAAAAAATTTTCTCCGTTTCATGTATCGCTGAAAATAAATCGCGATTTCAAGTAAACGCTTTTCAATTAGCATTTTCGCTAGAGGTGTACTTCCTCCCCGTTTTGCTCACTGAGTTTGCGACACCATGGCAGCTCATGGCGCATTTCGATTACCTATATTAATATGAGTAAACAACATTCGAAGCAAAATCAATACTCTATAATGAAACGGCAGGTGGCTTTTTGAATTTATAAATAAATAAATAAATTAACAAATAAATAAATATATTTTCATTTGCTTATGTGCGAAATGTGGCTGATGTTATTACAATGGGAATTTCAACGAACACATTAAATTGATTGGTCTTTCACGCTCTTAATTAAACTCAAAGGATGCTTCATGACCCTATATGATACAAGTTTCACAAGTGCACAAGTACAGGAATATTTTAATCGCGGGTACTATTATGATGGATATATTTGTTTGTCATCCACATCTTGAAAATTTATCGAAAGAAAATATCGAATCCCGTCATTTTTGACAAGTCGTGTACACTAGTTTATCAAAATGAAGGTCGATTGCATTCATCATATCTTAATTACACCATAGGCAAAAATAACTAACCTAGTTACAACAAAATAGGTAGAGAGCGGTCGCTAAGTCAGTCATCACAGCATGTATGCCTGCACAATAAAGGCCAAATTGATCATTTAGTAATCATCATTGCTCACTATTAATGATAAAAATGACTGCCCATATTGTGACCATCATAAGTGAACGAGAGCTTCATTCAAATCATTACAAACCAAGAACAAAACGCTCGCCTTGCCCACAGTAACTGCAGACGGCGCTTCCCCGACCCTGAGACGACGGACAGATTGGCGCGGCCCCGACCCTGAGACGACGGACAGATTGGCGCGGTCCCGACCCTGAGACGACGGACAGATTGGCGCAATCCCGATCGTGAGACGACGGACAGATTGGCGCGGTCCCGACCCTGAGATGACGGACAGATTGGCGCAGTCCCGACCCTGAGACGAATGACAGATTGGTGCGGTCCCGACCCTGAGACGACGGACAGATTGGCGCAGTCCCGACCCTGAGACGACGGACAGATTGGCACAGTCCCGACCCTGAGACGACGGACAGATCATCTCCAGCGCTCGGTCCAGTTAACTACGACCCTCACACTTCCTTGAGCAGACCTCGCTGTTCTTCAGGGCCGGTGATCTTCTTCTGCTCCCTCACAGAGCTGGCGATCGTTATCGTATCATAACGCGACTCTTTACGACGGTTCACCCTCCGCTGGTGCCATTGTCGGCGTCTGCACCTCGTAACTCACGCGCTATCTCGCGCCTGCCCTCCACCGCTCTAATTATTCACTGCTACTACAATGTTCTCTGAATGTGCGCAGTTTTATCTTCGTCATTTACTTAGTTTGTGACCCTGTAAGTAAAGAGTAATACTTTTGGCTCTTAGTAGTTGAGATTCTCGGGATGGTGCCTGAGGGAATTCAGAAGCTCTTCGTACTGCTTTCTGCCTGGAACAGATTGAAATATTTAAACAAAACCAGGTTGTCTTATCTATGGTAAAACGATCCGAGGTGCGACTGACACACGTGAAACGGCATGTATGAAGAGTCAAATATTCTATATAGGTACGAATCAAGTAGATTATCTAAGTATGTTCGCATTATTTAGCACTCACGACGTTCTGCTCAAAAAAAGGAGTGTAAACATTTTCGGATTTTTGTAACTTGTATTTTGTTTATTGTTTATTTTACGATTGTAAATTACCACAGTGCTCTTTTCCTTGAATATCATTAACACATTTAAGTCATGCGTATAATAGAACTATGATTTATGTGCTTTGATCACCTCCAGAAACAGAATATTGCAAAATATGTCCCATAATGTAAATAATTTTCTGAACCTAAATTTGTAACAGACGTGGTGAAATACCCGAGTATGGCATCAATTAAATTTTGCTACGCTATATTTCAGTACAGTGGTTTACGAATTCATTAAAATGACCAAAAATGACGGGATTCGATATTTTCTTTAGATAAATTTTCCAGATGTGAATGACATACAAATATATCCGAGTTTGGCATCGATTTAATTTTGTTACTCTGCATTTCGGTAGAGAGGTTTACGAATTCGTTTAAATGACCTCTTTCAAGGAAATAAATGCAGGGTTGATGCTTCACGACCAGCTGAGCACTTCATTTGCAGTTTATCAAAACCCTATTTCGATGCTTTTGAAGAAGCTCAGTGCGCGTATAATAAAGACAAAGAATTATTCCTCCCAGTATATGCAAGGGAAAAAATTAAGGAAAATAATATCTTCAATAAAACGACTGTGTAAGAAACAGAATGTGGTCTTCATAATTATCGCTCTTGCACGCAATATATATTTACCTAACGGAAGTGAAAACTCTGCCTTCTTGTACTACCTGAGGCATATATCCCTGTCTGGCTTACATGCATTACTGCCTAGCTTATGTGCATACATAACTGTCTGGCTTACATGCATAACTGTTTTACAATACAAAAATAAATCTCTCTGCCGACCAAAAGAGTCGATTCTAAGATGGAAGAACAGTGTATTAAGAGTGTTGCTAGAGAGTACGTATCACTAGGCGGAGTTAAAAATAATTATCTTAAATTATTTAGCTTATTTATCTAAGACAAGTCAGATTCTGAGACGCAGAAAGCGATCACAATTGCTCCTGATGGAAGACGTGAGGGGTTGAGAGTACATGAGAGGTGCATGTCTGTACAAGTACTTAAGGCCTCCACTGCTTTAAGTCATCACGATTCTACACAAGAATAAATTGAAGTTAAACATTAACAAAATTTCCCATTCCTTGCTCAAGGCACGGTGACAGCTTGGTGGTGACCCAGTCTATAATATATGCGTGCTATGTGTCGCTGATTTATTCACAAACAAATATTAAATGGAGAGTTGCGTCTGTTTCTAGCTGTGGTTGTGAATACAGACGACTAGCATACGCATGAACCGACACGTATTTCGTGCCAATGGATCTTCTTAAAAGCCAATTTGCACAAAAAAAATAGAAGCATTTCGAATCTCATCAATATCTGATAGATTCTCAAAATAGCTCTAAATTGTAAAGCTCGTTCCGTAAACATTTTTATGAATTTAAAAACACATGATGTTTGTTAGAAAGTTCTGAGACATGAATGTTTTACATGTTAACCTGAAATTGATATTTGCGTCAGGTTCTGTAATTCATATTACAACATATTTATAGTCTCTATATATTTCATAATTTCATGAAGTACACAGGTACACGTAGGTTATTTTTGTTGAATAATTAAATCATTTAAAAAAATATTTGCGTTTTCTTTTCTTGTTGATTTATGCAACTCTCGCTACTATTAATTTTCGGCCAGCCCTTCATCAGCGCTGCATCAGGAAGAAGTTGGAGCCCTCGTCCCGATTGTGGTCAAAGATGCAATTATCATTATTGTTACCATTATTATTATCTACGCCAAAACGACATGTACAAATTCTAACCGCTTTAAGTGATCCTCAAACAAGCTCAATGGCTTGACAAAACTGAATTAAGATCCGCCGATTACTTGAGTTCACATGTTATTTTTCAAAAGCATAGTGATTTATAGTGTTGACAAATGTGGTTTGAAAATGCTTAATTAACTAGGAGTGTGTGTGCATTTAAACATCAACACATGAACACGCGTAGGCAATATTTAGTGGGAAGCGAAACTATTAATTTAGGTTTATAGTTGAACAGGTCTATTCATACCGTGAAACGCAAATTTTTCACACGCTCTATTTCCTTATGTATTCGTTTTCTTCCACGTTTTCTCGAGCCATCCTAGTCACACAAACATCATCCTACATAGCTGATAAAGTTGCACATGATATTCGCTCGCAAATGTAGCCAGGCCCAAAACTTAAGATGTGGGTGGTAGAAGGAAGATCATCTAATTTTTGACTTGGAGAATATTTTATTCCTCAACCAAATCAAGCTTATATTTGCAGTGTTCCACAAAACTTTATTATTGTCCAAAGTTATTCGAATTGAATGGAGATTTTTGTCCTCGGTCGAAAACTTTGCTAGCGGAGTTTAATTTTTCAACTCATCAACATTTTGACCTTAGGCCATGCTTCAAAGTCGTAATGATATTTCACGCGCATTTCCCAACAGATTCTCCTCGTACCTCAGAATCCAATTCTCACGGCCCAGATTCTAAAGTACAGCTGTCAAGGGACGGCTCTTGCTCCTATTAAAGGACTTCAGGGCAGCAGATGCCACGAACGGCTCCAAAACTCGCGACTCATGATAACTTTGCATCAACCGCAGATGCCATTTGGGAAGAGTGCAGTGAAGGAGTGGCTGCATGTGGAGGGCCCGTGTCCCACACCGGGGTGACGGCCAGAGTCATCAAAGCCATTGAACGTCACCCTGCGTCTCTCCATCTCTACTGCCCAGGCTTTGTCCTCTCCCCTCCATCGAGGGCTTTTAACACAAGCTTACTTCTCACGTCCAACGCATTCTTCTCTGCACCACTTTTTCACGCTCCCATACGTTGCGAAAGCCGCACCTTTGCGCGGCCCACACTTTTCAATTGTGTCGGTATTTTTGAAGAACGTTCTTTCAGCATTTTCTTTCGACATGGCTCTGCACATAGAATTTGGTGGACTGGTGGAGTTCGACATGACATCTAGCTTGAAATTGGATTCGGAGTTTTGCTACCGAGCAAAACTTGTTCAAACAATTTTGAGCTTTCTAGAAAAATTTTTTTATGTTCTATTCAACAGGAGTTGATGTTTTTACCTACGTCATCGTTTGATGAGATTGAATTGAAATCGAATATTTTGAATTGCTCTTTGCAATAAGCTATTTTAAATTACCGAGCAGAAATATTGGGTTCCAATAAGCAGATGTTTGATGATCTCCGCATCTTATTTCATTGAATGAAACATATTTACATCTATCCTAAATGTTCCTCATGTTCGTTTCAATTTATGCTAATATTAATTTCGTCATCACATATATTACTAAGTTTACATGTTTAAATCACAACTAATTCGATACCCACCTTAAGGTCCATCATCATGATCCACTAAAGTTGAAAGCTCGCCTCTCACGAAATTAAGTTTAATTGAAGCTCGAGAACCCTACCTAATTCTGTAAACTTAAAAAGCAAGGCGAAAATCGCTACACGTATAGTCATTTTTATTAAAAAATGATCATATAAAACTGAACGTTTCGGACTAACTGTCCATCTTCAGCAAAAAATCTCTGTAAAACGAAACCAAAGAGGAAAAAATTAATACACTAAAGATGTACCTACATAAATCTTAACTTTGAATAAACGCTAACAACGGTAAAATAATATAAGAGGAAAACTGAGAAGCTGAATTAGGTGTTGGCAATATGATATTGGCAATATGATATTCATATTGCCAACACCTAATTCAGCTACTCAGTTTTTCCTCTTATATTATTTTACCGTTGTTAGTGTTTATTCAAAGTTTAGATTTTTATAGATACTTCTTTAGTGTATTAATTTTTTCCTCTTTGGTTTCGTTTTACAGAGATTTTTTGCAGAAGATGGACAGTTAGTCCGAAACGTTCAGTTTTATATGATCATTTTTTAATAAAAATGACTATACGCGTAGCGATTTTCGCCTTGCTTTTTATTCTCAAGCTTAGAAGCATCAATGCTGGAGTTATTTTAGATTTCTGTAAACTTGCAGAGCACCTAGCTTACTTGTTTTTTAGTTATTTTCTAATAACACATGTCTCAAAGCATAGCATATGAAACAGTCATTGCAGTTATGTAGTCGAGATCCTTGTAGTTATTTTGTAATTACTTTTTCAGGGAAGCAGAGTGTATGAAACAGAAACAATAACGCCTTAAGTATCTTTAAGCAGTGCTAGTAATTAAAGAATGTTTCCTATGCATCATTGCATATATGAACCAATGAACTATTCGAAGAAGCTGAAAAAAAGCCATGAATATAACCCATAAAAACATCGCCCATACTATCAAAAAAAAAAGTAAAAAATTATTCCGACCTGTTCCTTTCATGGGAAAATAGAACTACGAGTGTAAAGAAGAGTTTGAATGATTGTTCTCAAATTACTGGAATAAAAGACCATCTATTTCGATATGTCTTTGAGGCCTACATGATCGATTGTAACAACACTCGTTTATCCTTCGTCATAGGAGAAGTTAAACCCAAGTGTCTTATTCCTGCAGTAGCAGGCATGTTATCTTTTCTTGTCCTTAAATAAAGCAATGCTTGAAGCAGATGAAATCTTTGATAAAAGTTCATGAATTTGGAGATTTCAAGGAAGCCTTTTGTTTTTCAGCTCTATAAAAACATGTACTTCCGTATCGATAACTGTAGCCACGATATCAAGTATATGCGTTTAGCAACGAGAGGCTGGTCGATCATCTTCTCTATGCCATTTCAGCTCTGTTTGTTTAACTTTTTCACGAAATTAACGATAACTCATTAATTCCACGCAAGATATTTTGTGAATGGATAGTACGACATTAAATTCATTAAATGAGCGACGAGGATCATCGTTCGTAACAAAGTTGATACATCTGTACCAGTAATTCATATTTAAACCAAACCTAAGCTTTCAGCATTACAAAGTAACCGGGACCACGCATCATCAACGCATCTTGTGTCAACCATTAAAAACTGACTAATGTGTGCCCGCACGCAAGAACGCCACAAACGGGTTAACAAATAAATAAACAAACAATACAATTGAAGTGTAATTCAAGCATCCCTGGTTTTTCCTACTACTCTCACTGTTAACTTCAACTTCGTCCAGTAAAAAGATCGTAGAGATTTGTGCCCACGAATTTCTTACGCCACACATTTGCCACACGCCACATCCACAGTCGGGTAATCATGATTTTTTCACAAACCGGCAAGCATGCTGACCAGGAAATTTTACAAAGATCTTTCAATTACAAGACTCATCATTTCCCCTCATAGAGAAAAGTGCTGTTAAGATTCGCACCACCCAAACTTTTCCCATGTGATAACAGTATATCAGTTGAACGCCACATGCGCGGGCAGAATGTATATAACTAACCGTCTTTCTCCAACAGTATCATTCGTGTACACAACCAGGACCATACATCATGATAGTATAGCATGGCTACTGAAATTCTCTCTGAACGAGATTAGTCCGACTCTATCGTTGTGTAACGCCCAAATAAGCGAGACCTTTCTATGAGAACATCATAATCCAAATTTGCCAATCTGCCACACTTGGCAGTTCCCCTTGAGTGGCAGCTTGTTTCAACAATGAGGTTCAGGGCAGTTAGATCGATTTTTTCTGGCTACTGGCTAAAACCCTCATGTTTGAGAGTATTTTTGAACAAGATTTTACCGTAAAGTCCACTCATCAACCGTTTGTGAGATACACTGTGCGTTTATTATTAATTCTATTTTAAATCGAAAAAAATTGAAAATTTTACCCTGCGAAATGGTTGATCTAGCGGTCTTGGGGGACGGCCTCATGCACACACATACACACCGCTCGCCCTCTCTGAGCACTTGGAAGCTCCTCATCTGAGCTTATGAAGGGATCATGGCACAACACCCACAGCTGTGCTGCTGCTGCTCATGCCCGTGCTGCATCTGCTCTCCTCGGCCACCACGAGTGTGTCAATATCACAAATATCTACATCTTTTTCGCTCTCATATTCTTCTCTGATCAAGAGCTTCAAATGCGCATCTCTTCTCTGACTACGTGAGCCAGACCAATGCCTCCTCCATCGATGAGAGAGACTTTGACCCGACACCAGTCGTAGGTATGAATGAAGAATTCTGTACAGTACAAAAGAAATGAATGAAATTTTTTAGTTTGTTTTCACAGAAATAAAAATTTTTATCTGTGGCGATTTCTAAGAATCACGTTTGATTGGAGGGCTGTAGGAAGGCAGGTCGACAAATTGTCGGATAAATAATTATTTTAAAGAATCTACGAAAAAACTGTATTTCAAATTGTTTCATTGAAAAAAATTAAAGTCATGGTGTTAAAAAATGTAAGAATTTTGTGTACGATTTCCACTGATAGTGAAATATTTTTCCAATGTTTACTACGCGATAATTTCAACAAAACTAAAAGAAATCGTTTCGTGTTAGCAGCGGAACACTCGGGTGCTGCGAAAGCTGGGTTCCTCATAAAAAGCCGCTCATGTGTTGGGAGAGATATCAATTTCTAATAAAGCAGGTCCCTAACTGCGTCTGCATTATCGTGAAATGTTCGGTGTGATTCGATTGAGAGGAGCCGAATGCAAAAATCTCAGACATGAATCATAGCCCAGCCTATAGAGACGTTGTAGAGCAATAAAGTACAATCAGCCGAGGGGATGGTTCAGATAGAAGCTATACGCACAGAGAAATAGAACTAACTTCTTCGTCTGTAATGCTCCTCACATTCTCTCCAGTAACTTTTACCAATATATTGCAATCGCGTGGACAATTCGCTAAACAATACGAGGGAAAAATACCAACTACGTTTCTCAACAAACGCAACAATTTCTTTCGTTTGGGTGAAAAATTCATCAGAATTCGATCCGCACAGTGAGTGCAATGGTTGAAAAAGGTTTCTTGAGAGGGAAAATTGTTGACTGTGAGCTCTAATGTTGCACACTTGCTGCACTGGCGGGCGTCGCTGCACAGAAATCCTTCCCTAACTCCATTGGAGATAAATGGCCGGCCAGGGGCTGTTTGGAGTCGCAACTCAGCCTCTGATATGCGCCGAGGCAACGTCTTCCTGAGGGCAACTCCTTAGCTCGCTCTTCGAGGGAACTATCGGGAAATGCTTCGACAGAAAACTACACTGTATCGGTGACCATAAACAGCAAATAGTACATACGGTACAGAACGAGACAAGAACGATATTGTAAAGCAAAAGAATACACTTATTTCTGTAGGCCTTTGACTGCTTAATATCTGAGCCGTGACGCAAACATAGCATGCCTGAACGGAGGCTAAATGCTACGCAGCTGTGAGTGCCCTATGCTACAAGGCAGGAAAAGACATGAACTGATTCTTCTGCCATTTTCACGGCCTTGCGTGTCGCAAATAACTATAAAGTCGAATACTTTAATGGGCAAGAGAGATAAACGGGTAAGGAAAAACGTGAGTTACCTTTAAAAGATGCGCGACACTATATTTAACATCACTATGTAGTGAAGAATGGCAACTAGATATGTGCAATGTTGGCATTTTACCTCGTCAGTGAAAAAAACACTCAACATATTGGAAAAATTGTTCTCTGCGCATGTTCCTCCTCTAGCTTGGTCGAAACACTTGGTCCACACACTGCAATTGTCACGAAGCTCAATATATTAATGAGTATATTACTTAGACTGCAAGAAATTAACTGGTCATTTTATACCAGTAGTTGAACTTGACAGGTTATAAGCATATCGTTAACAATTATTGTTAGTTTCGAAGAACGGAGGGGGATAGCACGAGCATTTCACTAGGATATGAAAACCTGAAATTTTTCACACAGGGTTGAATGAACGAGACACTGAATTTCGTAAGCTGAATTATTACAAACATCTTTTCTGTCTTTCTTATCAAGAATGTGAGGAAAATATAGTGCAGATTATACAAGATCAGAATTAAAGACATCAAGCACAACGACCTGAGTCTGGGACCTATCAACACACTTTAAAATAAATAGGTAAAGAATTGTATTTTTGTAAAAACGTCTAGGAAAGGCATCTTTAGAACCACGGCTGTTACATCTCATACACTTACTGACTTCTAGAGTGAACAATCTATAGATAGTCAGTATTTCTAGGTTATCATGATTTTAATGAAACGCACATGTCATAATTGGTGCAGCTTAATGCCAAGAAGTACCAATAGTTTAGTAACCTGTGGAAAAATTGAGTCTCGTTTAGTTTGTTCAGTATCATATTATTTGAACTTAAAAATCTGGGCCAAAAACCTAATTTAGTTTTGAGTTGAATGGAAACTTTATTGGTTCGGGCAGATTAGAGCAAGATCTGTGAACAATTAAATGGTAGCTGCATCAGATATGACCCCCAAAATTAACGCGTTTGTTGACAAGAGGTAAAGCGACATCGCTAAGCGTGTACACTACCAGTCCTTGTCTGACATGGAGCGGCAGTCAGAGCTCAGGTCATCAAGAAACTCATACGAGAGGCACTGAGCCGTATTCCACCTACATACTTCCCTGCATTGCTGTTCACTGAAATATTTAATGCAGTAAAATGGTGATCGACAAATAGTTCAAAAGCTGTGATACTTTTATGCGACGCAAGATTTGGTCTATATGATCTGAACCCTGCTGAAAATTTCAGAAAGGTGTAAGGTACTATGCCCAGTGATAAAACTTCATGAATGGAAAAGAATCACACATAATCTGAAATGCAGACTTACAAGGTTTCCTTTATTATTACAAAAGATGGATTGGTTCTTGAAGGAACAGGAATTATTACACTGAATCGACGTTTTCTCCCGACTAAAATAGTTTTTTCTAGATGTTTTACGAGCTTTTTCAGAACTGAAAGGAACTGTTGATTAAAATTTATTATGATACTATCATCCTTCTCACTGGACACTGTTTCAATTTTTAAAGTTATTTCGCAGACTTTGACAAGCATTACTTCTGCAATTGAAAAAAGGACAAGTCTTCATATGTTGTATATAGTTTGCTATAGATAAAACGTTATTAACATCCCGTGTGTTTTGATCGTTACTGCTCGCACCACGTATAGCTTTAATCACTGTTGGCTGTATAAAATCTGAGTTAATAGAGATATTATGATAATTGGGGAAAAAGTAAGTACTTTTGCCTTATGATGCGATTCGTCGTGACGCTGCAGTCAGGTGCAAGACACAAGTATTTTTGTTTGTTCGTTTTCTGCTTCATGTGTGCATCGATCATTATAAAATGGTATCAAATTTTCTTGAACTGCTCACTTCTAGATTTTGAGAATTATTTGCCGCTTGACATTTTTAGTTTCTTCTGAAATCAGGTATAGAGCATTTTAGTATAACGAAAACAGAAAAACGTTTCAGAGGATGAGTCGTGTTGAACAAAGGAGTGGTGAAGCTTGAGTTATTTTTCCAAGAAATTCATGACTTTTTCAAATCATTTGCTCGACGAGCATGTGATTGGGCTGATAAGAAATAACTATTGACGAAATTGCATTTTTCACCCGTGCCGTTCAAACGCTTCGAGGCAAACACACTAAAAAAACTTCATGTCATATTATTTCTTGACTTAATATTAGCAATATAAACCATATTTAAATTTTGCATGGAGTTAGAAGTAAATGATCTCAAAAAATACTGGCATGTATAGATTATACACAAACTTGTAACTATAAAATTAAGCACAATTTTCAAATACGTCACACAACTATGTTTAAAAAATCAGATTGCATTCTTCCTTCCAATTTCACAAATATTCGAACCACAAGCAACAAAGGGGTCAAAAACATGCTTTAAAAATCTAAAAGTCGAAACTGCTAGAAAATTTGTGATATACTGTATAATAACTTAAAATTTACTCATAATGTGGAGTAATAAACTGTCTCACACACAAAAAAAAACATTTTGATTTACTTAATGCTTTATGACTGACACCATAACCGTAAAACCCCCGTATTCGTTGTATTCAATCAAGCATATTTTTAAAAGCAGTGCCAGTTGCGACAGACGCTATTTCACGTGCTACCACCTCAGCTATAAGAAAATTAATTGCTGGGCGGTAATGACGGAAGGTTAATTGAAAGTTTCACTTCAATGAGCTTCCAAAGTAATGCAAGCATAAAATATACACTAAATGGCCCTATTCTTTTGAATGAAAGTGTAGAAAAATGAAGTTGAAAAATAACATATTTGATCTCGAATACTAAGTCGCAGAACTGCAGGACAAAAACTACTGGCCTCCATGCAAATTTCAAGTGCAATGTTAAATTCTAGATGAGGAAGAGGATATTTTACACAAAGCTTGCCACCATAAAACATACAAACAAAAATAAGAATTAAAAACTAAAACTTCTATTAGCTCGGGTCTGCCTCCTCTGAGTTTGCACAAAAGAGCCTCGATGAGCGGAACTCGAGTGCATGCAATACAACGCGTTTGGTCAGGCCACGGCGGTGATGTTACTTTTTCAGTCAATGAGTTTGTATCACACCTCGTCGGTTTCATATAAACCCTCGATGCAAGTGTGTGTCGATAATTCAAACCAATAGAAAGATGAGTAAGAAAAAGCAAAAAGGAGAGTAATGAAAAAAATAGTGTGGAAAAGGAAGTGCAATGAGCTGCAGTTTTCCTTTTATATTTCGAAATCTGCTGCGCAACTACAGCGTAGAAACTATGACAAATGTATCCGTAGAGAAATGCTGAGGTTAGCTTACCGAGGCGAAATTCCTGGGATTTGACTGTCCCATCTGGATCTTAACGTAAGTCCCACATAATTTAGCCAATATCTTACGGGGATAAAGTTTAAAATAACTTATACAAAACTCAAATTCTGCTCCAAAGACAAACTCGAAGAGATTAACGCTGGAAAAAATCCTCATTTTGCGAACCTTTTCGCAAGGATCCTTTAGTGTTCTGCTCGTCGATTAAATTCGTGCAATGCTGTTGCCGGTCAATAAATTAATAACTTTTCTTAAAGTGCTTATGCGAAATTTTCAACTTCTACATAGAAAAATTCTTTCATCTCACCCGCTCCTAGTTCAAAATGTTTATAAAATTTTTAAGGGTTGATTACGGAAATATAAACTTGTCAAGCAGTCCAAACTTGTCATATATCAAAATAACTATTTCTTAACACGGGAATAAGCCACTCGGCTCGCTTGGGTTGCCTTACAGTATTCTAAATGCGCTGTTGTCTTTGACAGCCTAACCAGCGACGCTTTATTTTTGAGCGTCAAGCGTAGACCAAAAGAACTCGCGACGAGTGCTTGACGGTATGACCTAACACTGGGTTGCCGACACCAGCAAAGCCCACGGCGCCTCTGGTACACCAGAGCTGCGGTGGCGGAGGTGGAGGGCAGCATGAGCTAAGGGAGGTCGAGTTACAAGACATGTTTGTGGGCCCAGGCAGCGTACACTCGCTAATGGGCGACTCGTTTGCTCAGTGCCACCTGAAGTGCTGCTAGTTGTGCCTCGGTGCCACCACCTGCATCCCACAATCCTTCTTTTCTTTTAATGAGACGCGGGAAAGAAGTAAAGTATAGATGACGCGAAAAAACAAACAAGTTCAGAGCAATCTCTGCAAGAGAACTCTAACGAGATGGAAGACATCGTGTTTCAGCCAGCAAAAGCAAAGATGTTTGACCAACATCTCAATAGCGTTTGCACAGGGCGGGTATTTATGTACATGAGAGTGTGTACGCAGCAACAGTTAGGTTTGTTTTAATGGTGTACTACAATTGATTATTTTCAACATACTAAGCCACCGCGAAAAATTCTTTTAGAACTCAGATCCACATGGAAAAAAATTTAAATTTCTTTCCTATATAATTGAGCAATTTATATTCAGTTCGCCATGGAATGACTCGCTATACATGTGAGGTCCAAAGCTTTATTTGGTGATTTCAGACTTTGAAAACCGTACGAGACAAGGGAAATCTCTTGTTAATGAAGAAAGTTTAATTTCAGAACACATTTCTAATTCCAAGAAATCTTTGAACAAGTAATTTAAGAAATTGAACATGACTGTTTCCAACTCGTTGAAATATCATCGACCAATCAACTTGGATCCTCACAAAGATGGTATAGAACAGGCAGTCAGACTTATATTATAGGGAAGAAACACAATTATTATAATGTCGTGACCTTTGTGGAAGTTGAGAGTTTACGAGGGGCTCTTGAATACATGTATTGTCTTGCAAGAACTCTTAGGCGATTCCATGATTACTCCAACTATGTGATCAACTTCTTTAGAAGAGATGGTTTCAAACACAATTATTTCTTTTGTAAGATGAGTCGCTTTTACACCCGCAATGATCAAACATATTTTATCGATATCTCCTTCTAAGAACCAAGTATTTATAACCCAGCTGCCGAATTTTTAGAGTTATGAAGCTCTTATTTTTGGTGTTGAAAGTGCATTGTAAAATTTTTGAACTGAAAATAGGCAGAGTTTTGACACTGAAAGTGAACAGAAATATACGAGATATCATTTTAACTTTAACTTTCACTGTGGAAGTGACGGTGTGTAGTGGTGAGCTTGTTTTATCGTTAACATAGCAGATGAAACAAATCATGCAACTATTGAAATCCTTTGGTTTTTAATGGGTAAAAATCAATATAAGTTTGCTCAAACATTCGAAATATCGTTGTCATTCATTTGAAATATTGTACATTACAAATACTAAAATTATTAATTCCATTTGTCACTCAAAAACTTTTAATTGACTTTCGCTGATGCAGAAAAATGTATTGGTTTGTTGATTAAAATGGAAATTTCTGCGTGGGAGAATACATCAAAAGACGAACTTTTTTGTTCAATTCAGGGTTTTTTGTCCATGAAAAATGACTAATTAGCCCTAAATTTTTGTCTATAAAAGGTGTTCTTTATATATTACAAGATACATTTCAATACAAGAATCAGTCACGCCTCACAAATGTGAGACGTTTATGGGGATTTTAATACCTCGTTAATGGTAATGCCTGTTTCATTCGTGAGGCGTTATGGGTTTCTAGTACCTCGGTTATGGTAATGCCTGTTTCATTCGTGAGGCGTTTATGTAGTTTTAATACCTCGTTTACGGTAATGCGTATTTCAGTAGAGGATATAACTCTCACCGAAATGCAACAGAATGTCGACTGTACATAGAAGATCATGGAAGTCAGTTTAAAGACACTAAATCGAATCTGAACATAATTCTTATTTAAAATTAGGCTTTCAGTGAGGCAGAGCTGCAGTACATGGAAATCGTGCATAAGTGTCTGGCAACGGCTCAAGCCCCCTTAGATGGAGGCAGTATCAAATTTTGTTATCGCTAGCTTTGATAGCAGAGGTCAGAGTTCGTGATAGCGTAAATTCAGTGTTACAAATACTGTTCCTGCAAATGAACATATAATACTTACGTAAATACATATATCAATTATTAAGCAATTTCTCGAATTGTGGTACATACTTATGACACTTTTTATTTAATTATCCATGCTCGGTTGGTTGAAATTTTTCAAAAGCGCGTAGAAATTTTACATTTTGGGTGAGCGGGCGCCTGAATGTTTTTTTGACTAATTGTTCAAATTTGAAATTTTTCTACATAGGATTTGACTATTAAAACCACTCAGCATCGGTTAACTCTGCAGTGATATCAGATGCATGAGGGATCGTTCTCACCAAATTCTGCACAAAAAAGGTTAGCTTGATGATTTTTTCCAAAAATGAAACCAATCGAGCTACCCAGAATTACTCTACGTCGTCATGCAACATTAACTCATAAAAGAGAAAACTAAGAAGCTCCTTGTTTCATAAAAATTTGTGTCTTACTGAGCTATCTCCTTTATTGAAGAGTAATACGTGCATAGTTTTTAGACTTGCAATGTAAACGTAGATACAACTTTCTCGAAGCGAAAGACAACAAACTGAGATACGAAATTGAGCTGCATTTCAACTTTTGGTGTCTATTTTTCAGCGAACTTCCATGCAGATGTCCATGTTATTATACTCTCATTTTTGCACAAACTGTAATCATTTCTCCTTCCGTAGCTGTCAGCTCAGTTCCCAAATGGCATATCAAACGTGACATGCCTGTCCTCGGTGAATTGTCAATTTCTAGTTCTGAAGTGCGTTCCTGGAAATTTTTGGAGCAAAAGTGACTTACCTTATCAAAGCGAAGATCAAAACCCAGCAATTTCCTCATCAGAGGACACAAAAAGCATTGCAGTTGGATCGCGGCAACAGATTTTTAGGTTTGGCCTTTGAAGCGACTTGCCTTTTGAGGCGCACGGGTCTTGAGGCTGACCAAGCGTAGATCACGGGACTCTGCCACAAAGGCCGCCTTATTTTATCTGCGGGATCGGATAGCGACATCTTTTCTTCCTGCAACGCTTAAGACTTTCTTTCTCGAGTTTTCTTTTCTGTGCGGCGGCTGCAGATTGTGCCGTTGACTGCTACGATTTATAGCTCCATTGGAAGAGAAAGAGGAGTAATGTGGCTTCGATAGCTTTAGAGTGTCCGCCATCTTGGCCAGCGACACTAGACTGATACCGATGCGAAAAAACAGCTTGCTACTAGTTCTATTATATTACGTTCTTGATCACATACAATACGCTTTGATTGAATTTCCTCCGCATTGACACTGTCCTTGTCTTGTTTTCAGATCAATTTACGCTATCGTAGAAAGATATAAGCTTGCCAGTCATTTAATCTACATCTCTGTCGTGTTCATTGATTTGACTTGTTTTCCAGTAATTACTTTAAGTTTCAATATTGTCCTGCCGTCCTGGTCTTTTTGCCAGTCCTAACCACAAGCAGTCATTCTTTCAAACGCCCTTTGGCTGCGACGCCCTTGAATGAGCCTCTGAACATTGGGAGGTTGCAACCGAAAGCAGACACTCAAAAACACAAATAAATTCGTAAATGTTCATCCAAATGCCAAGGGCTCGGAAAGCTCTACATGTAGTACTAATGAAATAATCATCTCATCATCTTCAAATGATTGTGATGATGTTTTTTCATCTGAGAAGGTACGTGATTTGCTCAACAAACTGTAGAAGCTCACTTGAGCACTGAATTTACGAGCTAGTTACATAAATAGGAACTCATTCGGAACCATTTTCCCAGAACAACGTTTTCCCCCTAAAAAAGTTGTAAATGATGCGTCCGGAAGCAAAGAAGTGTTTCAGTTTGTTAATATTTCGATTTTCTTGAACTAGTGTCGAGAACTTTCGTCAGTGTTCATTTCTGAAGATAAAATGATCAATAACTTATACATCCTGCCACACATACGATAAAAACTCAGTCCGCCCAGTATAAACCCATTCCAGAGCCCCACTACCCAAGTATCTTCGTTCATCCGTACTTAAATTTTCCCTTCCTAGTCATGGAACACGACAGTAGCTCTATTTGCGAGCGCATTGCAGGTCGCGATCTCAGTTTTTAGACCGCAAACGAGCTGTAAGCTGGTGCCTAGCACTGCATGACCGGTCGTCTAAGTAATGTTCCGTAGTTAGAGACTCGATCTGCGTTTCGTTTCGAGGAGATGTAGACGCAAAACATTGAAAATTTAGAAAAGTATCACCCATAAAACAATTTTGGAGATTTTGCTTTACAATTTAAGCTCTAAATGTTAGCTAAAAAATGTATAGCTCGGCAATTATTTATTTTTACTAAGAAAGTTGAACTCGACATTGCGGTGTAAAATCAATAAGATATGTCTCGAAGTTTCAGCATGCTTGTAGCCAATTTATATATTGAAATCTTGCCTTTCACTGTTATGAACTTAATTGAGAAAACTTTCTCACAAAATTTTTAAATTAAGTTCGGGAATTCTTCTCGATATGTTTACGCATACATTGATTGCCAACTAAAAAGCATTGAATGCTTGAATTTCTTGTGCTGACCCTACGAAACTGCGATTAAACCATTTAATAAGTATTGATCGTTTTCTAATAGAGATTTGAAACGATAAAATAGTGCCAAATAAATGTACGTTACACGGCGTCTCCCACCTTAAACTAACATATAAAGGTTAAATCAAAATCATCGAAAATGAAGCAAATCCTTTCTGCCCTGCAATCCCCTTCTCCGCTACTTTCACCATAATGATAATGAAATCGCTTTATAACTGGCCGAAAGTTTTAGCTGTGATCCCACCAGGTAACAGTTCTGGACTATAAACGAAGGGCTTGGACTTCCATCTACCCATTGCTATTCCGTGGACAACGAGCGAGATAATCCAGATAATCCGTGGGTCTTTAGCACTGGAAATAAAAGCGCTTGGAGGTGTACCGGTCTATTTGTCAATTTAAGCGGAAGGAATTTATTCAGGAACGACGGGACTCATCCGAACAGAGTGCAGGAGAACACACACCGAGGGGCTCCGTCCTGCTCGCTGCGGTCGAATCAGCGAGCAGGGGTGATGATCTTTGCATCATAAAAATGGAGGTCACGCTTTGATAGAGCGCTCACAAAATGCGTGGAAATATTCCAATGATAAAATCTGCAGAATTAACTGGCGTTACAATTCTCATGTTTTTCATTTGCAAGCTGTCATGAACGTATCAATACGTGTGTTGGAATTCAATGATGATGGACGCGTAGTGAACAGCGAGCCGTGACGCCTTTTTAAAAGCACACAAAACTCTGAATGCAAAAATTTTGATTTATTATTTTATATTATTTCTTAAAAAATTCTAAAGAGAAATGAGAAAAACTAAATGAAGTGTATATTCAAAATTCAAAATGCAAGTAAAATGAACGATGCGGATACTCCAACTCGGGTCAACAGTCGAGAAAAATCTTTCAATCTTACCCTCTAGTAAATCTCCACGGGTCTTTCGCGCTTGTCACTTGCCCCTCGGCTCCCGATCCTGGCATTTTTAGACGAAGTGAAAATTCGGACACCTCTCTTGTTCTGAGGATTTCAATAGCCTTTGGTCCCACGGAACTTGGCCCTGCCAACACTGCCAATGCCCGACACCGAACGAAAGAAACAGCCAAAAGACCTTCCTCGGGAAGATCAATAGCTGACACATAAATATCACTACACAGGACAGCAGCGAAGCTCTCACTTCTATGGTCTTCATTGGAGCCTGTGACAACTGCCCTCATCATGGGCTCATGCGGTCAGTGTTTGGGTGATGGCAGTTGGCAGATGGGGTTGTCTCCATCAATGTAGTGGATGCAGACAGGCTAAAATGGGTGACCTGTAGTTCATGCGACCTAAAGTTGAATTCAAAAAGGAGAAGTTTGGCACATCTCATCATTCATTCCAACTGACATCAATGGATTGGCTCATTATTTGGTTTGTTAGAATTAAGAGATAGTTGACATTTGAATTAGAAGTTATGGGATTTCGAATTTAAGTAATGTGTATACTTTTCAATAATGATGTATTTTTGATAGCACAGGTTATCCTATGATAACGCAAACTATTTCTTTTAAAATTAATCGGAACTGCTGGGTCAGCAGCACCCTAGCAAACTTCTAGGAGAATCTCCACTCTTTTCAAGGCCTAATTATTTTAGGTTGCTTAGGAAAGTCGTCGTTACAAAATGAAAAAACTCTTCGCAAAATATACACGGATCTGCGATGCAAGTTGTTGTTTTCAAACTAATTTAGACTTGGTGAGGTGAATGAAATATTTCACTGTTTAGTCATGCACGTCGTTATCTTCTTACAAAATTTAGACTTGGAGAGGTAAGGGAAATGTTCCTAATTTAGTCATTTACGTCGTTATCTTTCAGCTAAGTTAAACTTGGTGAGGTAAGGGAAATATTTCATGACTTAGTCAATCACGTCAGTATCTTTCAACAAAATTTAGACTTAGTGAAGTAAGACCGTTCGCTTGACTGCAGCAGGGGCGATGGTAGCGAGGCCTGGCCCCTTATTGTGCGGCGGTCGTTGAGTTGTCAGCGCTTATGGAGCGAAGACGCGCGAATGCCGCGATGACCTTATCGGCCAACGCTTCGCGATGCTCCTAACGATGATGAGGCCGGCCTTGCGCTCTTTGCCTTTGTCTATCGTTCCCGTCCTGGTCGAGATAAGGGAGAGGAGCAGGAAACGCTCGAAATTGATCGTTGAAGGAAACACGAGTCGGAAACGAGTACGGGGGAGTCTACAAATTCTCGACAATTTCAGATCAGAGTTCAAGCCCGAGCTAGTCATGGAAAACGTGTGAATTAGTTTAGTCTTAGGAGAGCTAGCCTGAAGCTCGCAAAACACACGCTTACTTCCACGTGCCAATATTAAACTTTCAAAGATTTTCAAATACCTATTTTTAAGTGCTGTGTTTAGAATTTAAAATTGCTTTCCAAACCTGTAATTAATTTCCGAAAGAATATTCGCACGATTATTCGAAAGCAAAATTTCTATAATAATGGGTCTTTTACGCTGCTACATCTTTTGAAGTACTTGGAAATTTTAAAGACACAGTTTGTACAAGACGATGACACGAGGATTCTAAGACATGAGTCATTCTTTTGTGCACAGGTCTTAATCTAAATCCCTACATATTATATTTTTGAAATGGATATCCTTAAATACAAAAGCAATTGTATAATCGAGTATCAAGTGAGCATTACCGCTATCACATGGTAAATTTCTTCGATGGTTTGTTAGCAATAATCACTTAAAAATAGTGAAACAATGTCAGTAAAAATTCAACCAACATCAGTTTCGGAATTTTGAGCTCTCGAATCTAAACGCCAAAGTTAACCGCTCACCTCGTTGAGTCCTCATTTTTATTGTTATGAACAGCTTTGAGGGGCGCCTTATGGCTGAGCCCACAGCATCAATGGTTGGCTGCATGCCATTCCGGTCACCGAAGAGCTGCGGCATTCAGTGCTGCAGTCAGTCAAAAGGGGCTGTTTACTGCCCGCCGCTGCAGTCAGTAAAGGAAAATTGTTTCCTGCCTGCCGCTGTAGTCAGTAAGGGTAAACTGTTCCCTGTACGCTGAAGTAGTTAGTGGAGAGAAGTTATTCCCCGTACGCCATCGTTGTCAGTGAATGAAAATTGTGTCCTATATCCCGGTGCAGTAAGTGAGGGGGACTGTTTCCTGTACGCTGAAGTAGTCAGTGGAGAGAAATTGTTCCCAGTGCGCCAGTGAAATCCGTGCAAAAACTGTTTCCTCTACGTCGGTGCATTCAGTCAGGCTGTTTCCTGTACGCAGGTGCAGTAAGTGGAAGAAAAGTGTTCTGTACGCCGCTGCAGTTAGTAAAGGAAAATTGTTGCCTTGCCTGTACGCGGGTGCAGTTAGTAAGGGAAAATTGTTCCCTATACGCCGGTGCAGACAGTGGAAGGAAACCGTTTCCTGTTCGTCGGTCCAATCATAGAAGAGCAAGTATATGTATAATCCCCATAATCTGCCAATTAAGTGCTTACCCCTTCAATGTTCCAGTAATATAAACGTTGTTAAAAAAAGTAGAAACAATTTACATATGACTATTTTGCTCGCAGCATTTGAGATTCGGCAATTCTATCTTCCGTACAGGAAGACGGAATAGAGGGAACAAATAAAATGTTCACATGTAAATACGATGAACAATTTTTTCCATCGTGAGAGTGAGATTTTTTAGATGTAAGCTCCTTAGTAACATTGAAATGTTCCCTGCAATTATGTTATTTCGTAGAATTTTATCTTTTCTTTATAACAAATTATATCGGGCAACCAATTTTTAGATTTATTGTTCATATGCTAAAATAGCTCATTATTTCCTACAAAAATTATAATACACTGTATCCTAATAATCTTATTCGGTCACTACAGTTTTGAAGAACAACACAGAAATGCGAAATAAGTCGCATGTTTCCTTGGTAGACGCTTTAAAGAAAGACGAGAAGCTCAGCAGTATGAGGATTCCTATGTTAATCATTAAGTATTTAATGCCTTAAAATTACACCATATTTTCAGCCTCTGTCTCTGTTTTCCGTCCAGTGCGTAAGGATGGACAATTACTCTGACGTTATTATATGGTGGGTGATAAAATTTTGAAAGTTCAAACAGGTCACGGACTGCCGAACTGCTACTTTATGTTGCAATTACTTATGTTCAATTCTATAGTTAGAAACACCGTGATATGTCGTTTTGACTGAGCTCGAGGAAGAAACTATACATTTCTCAAGTCGGGGATAAAGATTCAAGTCACGCTAGTTTAAAACTTATAGGCAATGCATGCAGAGGATCAATTATAAATTAACTCCGTGAGCGTTACGCAAGTTTTGGCTTCCTTAGAATTGACCACTGAAATCACGAGAACAGTGATCAAAAGACCATGAGTCTACTTACAAAAATTATTTTCGGCAGCACTCATGTATGTAAAAATGCATCTCATGGCTAAATTATACAGGCTCAGCATCTTTCAAACACATTAAAACGCGCTCGAAAAGGTGTAATGTTTGATTTCGTGCATTCTCATAGTGTGTTTTCCTCACGCAATGTTTGACTTTAGTCTTCTGAGAAGCGAACTGCTCACTGGAATGAAAGCAAATCAAATGTCTATCGCCAGCATCTCCCTCATTTGAATGATGACCGACGAATAATTAGAGCATTCGCAAACAACCAGGCAAGCATTCAGATCAGATATTTTCTTGATCTTTCACTTGAAGGCGCGCATGATTTTTGCTGGTTTACTCGCCCTTCCATGGTGCAGCTCGCTCACTTCGCAACCGCTAAGTCTAGCGAGCGCAATTCAAATTGAATTATTGAAGTCTCCAACGATCATTGCGGAGCTCTTGCGTTTTATGTGCTGATTCGTCTACTGCTCATAAAGATTTAGTTTCAAGCAGCCAGCCCTCTAAGAACTGCGTTCGATTCTAACTGTTCATTACTTTCATCTCCTAGTCTTCGTCTTGAATGTTTTACTTAATTGACGTTCTTTAGTTAATACCAGGTTAAGTGGCTCCGTGGTTCAAGGCAAATTATGACTCTCAAATATCAATAACATCGGCGAACAGGTATTTGAACAAAGCATATTAGTTTTGATAAATATTTGAATGCGCAACTCTCAAAGATATACTCCGCTTTCCGACACAGAGACTGTGTTTGAAATCTACGTCGACTCCTCCATCATCGTTTCAACAATTATCATCGATCAGGGAAGATTCAACGAAGAGCTGCGATATAAAGACCAGAGCTCTATTATTGCATCACAATCTGAAGCATGAGTGCAGAACAAAAGGATGATTTCGCTCCTTCAAAGTAAACAGTCGTCACTGGACAGGCGGCGCAACGCTTTGTGTGTATTTCATCAGCGCCGCACATCTGCCTCTGCTCCTTTCACTTTAAGAACAGTCGGAATCCCAGATCAGAGCGAGCATTGTGTTAAAATACCAGGAGTTCTATCTCTTTGATAAGTTGCACTTAGGCATGTGCATTGAATCCAGTTTTAAACTAGTGCGATCACTCTCGCGTATGTTCTCTTTCTGCTCATCAGTTGTTCAACAATGTGATATTTGCATTTAGCTGTCGAAAATAACCGTTTTTAATGACCATAAAGAAGTACTGCATATCATGCACATATATCTCCATCCTTACTAAGCAAAACTAAAGAGCCTTTAGCCAATATCAGTCACGAACTTAGCTTCTTTAAATTAAACGAAATTAGTCAATACTGTAACCCTATTTAGCAGAGTATACACTCGTATTCAAGCCATCAACCACTGATTGGCAGGAAAGCCAACAGGCTTTTCAATGCAGAATCCCTTCAGGGAAGCGACTTTATTCAATATTTGCATCTAGAACCTGTTTCCTGGCGCAGGCGAACAATCGCTTCTCCATATATGTAATTCCGACGCCCATCGATGCGTCTGTTCCGCTGTTACCTCCGGACAGTTTTGTTTCACCATTACGCGTAAAATAACTCGTCAGGTGAAGCATTTTGTCGCTGCAGAATTCGTTCATAGGCAGTAAACGGTCGGTGCTTCCATGAACGAGAAGTGTTCTCGTGCTCCGTATACCGACGGTCATTCAGAGAGGGTCAGAACCGCGGTAGTGTGCAGAACATATGTAGTTACACCCGATATTTTCTCGTTATGGTTATTTTTTTAGAATTTTAGCTCTTCAGATATCTACATTGTTGCTGTTCGTAATAACTGAGGAAATCCCAATATTTGAGCTATATTTCGTGGAAAAAATCAAGATGCAACTCATGCAGGTGTTATCCGTAATCATTTCGTTAATGTTTCCAAGAGGCTGATGAAAATACACCAACTTTCGTGTTACTGTAGATGAAAAGTTAGGTTCGAAGAGCACTAATTATTCAAGTTCATAATGTCTATCTCGCTCATTTCATGCCACCCCAAATGGCACTGGGCGCATGTTCGAGCTCTGAAGAAATTACTCGGTCAGCCCAGACGAGGTCTTCCGTTCTGGGCAGGCCGGATAAAGGAGGGTCGACGGCAGCGTCCGCTCCTGTACAAAATATGACCCTTAGAATGGGATTTAGGAGACGGCTTTGGAGGCGCTCCAAGATTGTTGGAATCCGCCCCGTGCAACAATGAACGGCTTAATATTCTTCGGAAATTCAATGAGATGCCTCAGCGGTAGAACATGTGGGTATTTTTGCGCACGCAAAGTTGTGTACTGTTCACATGTAACTACTCTTTCATGTTGACCTAGTATGAATGGCAAAAACGCGGTCAAGATTCATTCAAAAATCAAAAAGGCCAAAAGTGTTCATTATAGAGTGAAGTCCAAAATACAGAGTAGAAAAAAAACACGCTCAAAGAGAGAAGAATGTTCTTAGCGAATCATGCAAAATCAAAGACCATAAGTAAAGGATTCGATTTCATGGGATCCAGGGCAAAAGCGTCTGAGATGTGCGCACAAAAAGGCCTGATATGTAATAAAGAGGATAAAACATTAAGGAAATCGTGGCCATTCATCGCGCCCGTGTGAGTAAATGTTATGCAGGCAGAGCAGCTTTATGGTCCATCAAATTCGTGCCTTTGTTCGCGTTTGAACGTATCGGGGCTCGGAGGTGTCGAGAATGCATGAGAGACGTGTGGAAATTCTGCGTGCTGCTTGTCCGGTGGAGGCGCATGCACAGAGAAAAGGATGATAAATCCGTGGTTCGTTTGGTAATGAGTCGTTTTTGGAGTGATAACAAAATCTCTCAATTGTAACCGAGTACAATCTTTCATTGGTGAACTAATAAAGAGATCTTTTATTCCAGGTGTGTCGTAAACGCTGAATTCATTCTCTCTGCATCATCATTTTTCACTATCTAGAAAGTTTTTTTTGAAGGAAATTCACTGAACGGACATTGGCAGCGGGTCTTTTAGACCTCGGAACGGATTTTCGAACAAATTGACTGGTCGCAGCGGCACAACTGGCAGCGTAAATTTCTCTAAGTGAACTTACGCTGCCAGCTGTACCTCTGCAATGAAAATTTTTTTTTTTTTTAATTTGGCCGCTGGGAATATTGCAGCTCTCAGTGCAGACCTGAGCAAGCTCTGTAAAGATTGTTCAGCGTCTGCATCAGTAAAATATATTGTTTTCACTCTAGTGCTTTTGTTTCCCGTTATTGGGTTTTTACATTCTTTCAAAGTATCAGCTGCTCAATTGCCAAAAACATGTTTATTAATCTCGCATCATGTTTCTAAAATTCCCTATCCTCAAAAATTACCTGTCCAAGGACCATCACCTGCCCACGCCCTGCCCTCGTCGCCGTCTACAGTAGAGCCAAGTCACCCAAAACCCAGAGCCAAAATTCAACTATGGAAGCTATTCGCGTGAGTGACAGACAACGAAATCTAGTTTTTTCATGATGTCGTTCACGCAAATTAATACACAAACGAAAGGTTCAGCTTAGGTCGAATTAGATTGATTACGTTCGAATTAGATTGATCAAGCTACGTTGCTAAGGTCTTGCTTCATTAAAATTTAAAATTATAAACACAGGCTAGTAATGCTTAAACGAAAATAAAATTGGCATTATTGTGATTTTTACGACATGTCATCCACAGCATAAGAAATCTCAGGAGACCGAAGAGAAGGGATCAATCAGTATGGAGTGGGGAAAACGGGGAATCTACTATGCACAAGGCGTATTCCCACACAAGATGCCGTGCGCATAAAAAAGTTAGGAAAAGAAAGGAAAACCAAGAACAGATAATGAAAAAAGTACTCAAACTAAAAAAAGAAGTGGCAAGAAAGATAAAACTACCAAAGGCTTATTTATAGCTCAAGTACCTTAAGACAGTCCCCATCACATTGAATAGACAAACCTAACTAACCTAAACATATCGCCTGTCCTATGATATAGCGGGTCATCAACAACGTAGACTTTTTTGAATCAATTCCATTCCAAATGGCCAACATTATTCGACTTGAAAAAACTTTTCACACGACCAGCAGTGCTCTGGCAGCGCCCACCCCACCTGAAGGCGAGCACCCACACCTCGCCTCGCCAAGACCGCGAGTCGGCATGGCCTGAAGAAGTTGGGGCGCCAGAAATGCAGCGTGAAGCCGAGGCCTGCAGTCTGGCGGCAATTGCGCCGCCTGAGCGCCTGTAAGAAGGATCATCTCGGCTCCGGAGTCGATCAATGAAAGAAGATCCCAGCAGCGAGCTACCGGGAAATTGATACTGCGCAGTCTGATCTGGCTGCGAGATTTGGAGACGTCCTCTTCATAGCAAATTCGAACGCTACCGAGGTTTGTGAACGATATCCAATGTTAGTTGATACGTCTCAGTTCACTTTTTTCTGTGGGATACTTGTACCTTTTCATCAGCAATATTATAAATTGTTTTCAGAAATCAATAAGTTGTAAATGATTTGCTCTATGAATTAATGTGAGCCCAAAACAAGTTCAGATGGTGAATAAGATTCGTTGTATTTCATATTTAGGAAATAAAAGTCTGCAGTGATTGTCATATACGGTTTATTTAACAATATGACAAGCTTCTCATGACTCGAGTAAAAAGACTATGACAGTTTATATGTACAACGCAACTTCTGAGGCGAAGTGGGAAGCACAAGTCAATATTTCTGACGTTATTTCCCCTTCCAACTCTGGAAATGTACAATATTTACAGGACCAGTTCAAATAATTGCATAACAACTGCTCGATAATATTGATCAAAGAGGTACAAAAATTCTATCTTCTCGGTCAATCTAACTAATACAAAAAAAAATAAATCATTAATCAGAACAAAAATGAGGTTAAATAATGAAGTGAAAATTCAATGCTTTCTCTCAAAACCTAAAAATACGTCTATTATTGCACTAATGAAACTTCAAAATAACGATGGTCAAATGAACATTGAGCGGGAAATCCCCACTGGAAAACCAAACAACATCCGTTTTACCTCTACAAATTTCAGCACTCCGCTTAAGACTTGGCCGGGAAAATCTAAGAGGCAAGTGTTCAACAAACGAAGCCAAGACTTTGCTGCAGTTCACAACCGCAGGGGTGGAAACGAGCGTTATCGTGCAACACGGCACACACAATGCCAGGCCACAAAGCGCCGCTCTCAATGACAGCAATAGAGAGAGGCAAAGCGTAGTTGCGACATCAAAGAAACAGTCATCAAGCGGGCCGTACTGACTAAAATATTCCATTTCAGAGTCAGCAGCATACACAGCGCACACGCCTCATGAGGCACTGACATGTCAACACAGCCACACTTCTCGCCACACAACTTGGTCTCGCTTCGCGCCCCACAACGACTGAATTAAAAATGTTGCAGGTACAATTTAATTTTCGTAAAATTTACCCATTGCAGGTGTACAACTGAGGCTTGAAGAAGGGACGGAAACGCATGAATTCGGAAAAACCGCATAAGATATTTTATCATCTGAAGCGCATTTATGAAGCCAACATAAAAACTCATGGAAACAAAAGAACTGAAAATTGATAGCAAATTCCTATTTTACGAAAGTTTTAATGATAAACAAAGAACTCTGACTTCCATTTCAGCAATAGAGCAACGCATGAACGACGCAAAGAAAATTTTGAGCTTCTGCTCAAAAATACAAATCCAGTGGACTCGGAACTTGGAACTTATTAACAAATATATCAAGTGTGTCCGCAACCAATTGCAGTACAGCAAATATTCCACTCTAATGCAAAATATTGGACGAAACCAGCACGACAGCACGGAGACGGGGGAGGACGTAATGATGTGGACCTTCGCGACGGTCGCGAGGACGAAGATTAGGGCAAGTGTCTGAACTCAGCTCAGGTGAGACACGAATTTGATATGAGAAGCCGCTTGATTTTAAATAAGTGATGGATTTTATGAGAGCAACAGCACAGAGACGCTTGAATGAGCGAATGCTGATAAAATTAAGCTTTTATTTTGATCTTGTGTATCGATTCCAAAAGCCAACGATTCAATCGCTCCTCTATCAAATATACGAGAACTACATACGTGAATATATGTTCACAGCAAACTATTAAGTTTACATCACTATTCAGTGGTTGAACAAAGTTACATCTATATTAAAAATAGTATGATTTTGAGTATCGAAAATTGCTTTCTAAAGCTGGAAATTCATTCACTTTCATTACCCTGCAGACGGTATTTAGTCTAATCAAAAGCTCGATCATGAAATTAGCGGTGAGACAACTAGCATCGAGTTGGAAAATGTGAGGAATATAACTGAAGGGAAATTCATTCATTCACAATTTTCACTTTTTGATAAAGTGATCAGAACTCGAGTTCTGATAATTGATGCTAAAACTTCTTGAAAAATTTAAGGTTACCTACAACAGCGATGACTAGAATATAATGCCGCAAATTAACTATGTTCTGACACAATTTTGTTAATAAAATAGAAAGGTGAAGTAGCCACATGCTTGAACGAACCAAAGAGGCTTGAATATTTATGACCTACTGCACTAAAGGATACCACAACGTCACTAGGAATTATTACGAAATCGTTCACTATGTCAAAAAAAATCGAGTAAATTCTGGCTACAAGCTAAGTTTAATATCTTTGGCGGGAAACAGTATAAAATCGTACATGCTGGGTTTACTCGAAATTACTCCACGGACCTACGCAGCCCGTCCGCACGCCGGCAGTCAGGTCATAAGACGATGGTGTTGCTCAGGTTTGGTAAGGGCTGCTGAGGCCGAGGAGCCCTCACAGAGGGGAGCGACCCGTTGGCAGGAGGCAGAGGCGGAGGCACGGAGACCGCCCCATTGGGTGGCCGCTGAGAATTGAATCTCCAAGGTTGTATGTCAGCCTCCGAGGTGCTAGGAGTGCTGTACACGTCCCCTCCAGACGCGTCGTTGCCGTCAGCTTCGGTATCTTCTTCTTCCGTGGTGTTGCCTCCATTGGCCATGAGCGTCGCCGGTTGGGAGTAGTGGGGAGCCAACTGGCTGAGGCCCTTCAAATCGGACTTTGATATCGCACACGATGACGAGGGGTTCAAGGAATGCGAGTGAAATTGGTGGGGGAAAGCTTTTACGTCTCCGGACACCGAAGCTGGAGTATTCATCAAAGTGGAATGGTAGCCTTGGTTCAGTCTTTTCATGTCTGCTGCGGTAGATGCAGAATTATGCAGGAATGACGAAGCAGGAATGTGATTAGAAAGCTGGAAATCATGAACGGTCGGAACAAGCGTTTGATTCAGGGCCGAGAACGGCTGTTGAGTGAGCCCGAGGAGATATTCCACCAACAGAGCCGCTCGAGGACGATGCTGAGGGTTGATGGCCCAGCAGAAGGCCATGAGTTGGTACAGCACGTCGGGGCACGTCGCGGGCTGCGCCAAGCGGTAGCCGTCCCTCAGGTAGTCCGGCAGCAGCGTCATGGCCAGGTCCTGGTACGGCTGCTGCGCCAGGGTGCTCAGCTCCCACGCCAGCACGCCCCACGACCACTGCGCCACACAAAACGAAACCCATTTAAATTTTTCCAACATAAAGCATAATACCCTCTTCACAATAGGCAATTTCATTAAAGCAACCATATAGGACGAATGACATTAAAACAATTTAAGTGAGCATAGCCAACTCAACATCTTTCGAAAGTAATTGTGACACGAGCAATAATGTTGTCTTTGCATGTACTGCAAAATGTAGTAGAAATGTATGACTGCATTACTGGACAGGTGTGTTGCAGCTACAAACCACATCAGCAGACTGTGATACGAGCAATAATGTTACGCTTGCATGTACTGCAAAATACAGTCGAAACGTATAACTGTATTATTTGACAGGTGTATTGCACCAACAATAATGTTACGCTTGCATGTACCGCAAAATGCAGTTGAAATGCATGACTGTATCATTTGACAGGTGTATTGCAGCTACTAACCACATCAGCAGGCTGTGACGAGACCCCCTCGGTGATGGCCTCGAGCGCCATCCAGGCGATGGGCCGCACTGCGGACACCGAGTCAGCGGCGGATTTGGGCGGAGGCAGCGCGTGGTAATCGTCTGGGAACAAGTCGTCCGACAGCGCTGAGTCCGCCACACGCAACTGCAGTTGGTCTGTGATACTGAGAACAAAAGAAACGCAATGTAAGCCATTGGGAAATTGCTGCAAACTAATAGTGGAAGGTTGTTCCAGTTCACAGGAACATTGTGTCAAAAACGTAACGGAAAATGACACTGAAGCTCAGAGTTGCTTTTTCTATGCGACTGTAATTATTGCAGCTGCACCCCCCTAATTACTGCTAGTTGGTTGATTTAATCTGTCATACTAAGAAATTGGAGAAAAGGTTAATTGAGAAGTATTAGAGAAATTAAACATGTACGTACGAACGAGAACTATTGCAAGTTCGAGGTGCTATGAACAAATCGCAGAAACTATATAGAATGTGATCGAAAAATCTACAAATCCAAATGTGGCAGCCAAAATCAGTCACTGCTAGCCCTTAATGAAATCAAATTTCAATACTTGTTAAAAAATCTGCCAGGTTAACGAACAACCACAGATATCGGATCCATTATTTTTAACATAGAAAATTCCTTGTAAAAAGGTTGAAGTGAAGTGGAATTATCAGTAACCTTAATTCACTCATAAGAAAGAGACTAAGTAAACGAAACAAACACAATGTGTACAAATTTATCTATTCAAATTTTAGTAAAAAGTTTTAAACAATTTTCACATCTTTTTATTTTTTGAGTATAGAAAGGATACTAAGATTTCAAATTAAAAACTTCTACTGTCCTTGACTTCAACGAGTGTTCTGTAGCAATGTACATAATTGTCAAGCCAGTTCCTAGATCCACCAGAAATTTCAGAAAATATTTTTCAAAATTTCACAATCTTCTAATCTGGCTCCTGCAATGCGACAGAAAATTATAATTTTCATAAACAGAAAAATCGAGCTCTGAAATAGCAATTGTTTTACTTGAATTATAACACATTTTCTTGTTAACTGAGAGAACGAAATTTAAACTTGTCGAGGTATAATCTCCAAAACGTGTTTTCATAACGAAAGTCGCAGGTTTGACTAACCTCAACAAAATAGAAGCATGATGAAAGTTTTCTTTCTTCGTTCGTTGACACTCTACAAAACAATATGATGAACGGTCGTTAAAGCGCTACCGACCATGTGATAAGTGACATCTGCACGAGATGCTCAACAGGGGCTCAGGACACTGATAGGAAAGCTTTCTTCTCCAAGTCCAGTGGCCTCGAGCTTGCCACTGGCAAGGATAAGCTGAGTCAGCATCTCGGCTCTGAGTTCATACCTATTCCTGGGCAGCGCTAAGTCTCTAGTTCGCTGAAGATGTGATTAACACATTAAAGTGTAATCTTCTTGAGTTGAGAACATATTCGAGTCTCAGTCTCAAGCAACGAGCATTTGTGTAATTGTCGCACTCAGTGCTTCTCTCGTGTGAGTGAGGTGACGCGATAAATCTCCCTTGAAAAGAACATATTTGTAATTTCATGTAGAAAACTGTTTTACGAGTTACATCTAACTTACAAAATTAAAAAGGTAACTAAAAAAAATCTTCGAAGCTACCTCAAAGAACAGGCACCAAAAAGTGCTTCAAAAAAGGAAGTTGAAGTAATTTTGTCTAGACAAAAATTTTAAATCTTAGGACAAAATTCAAGCTCTCCAGCAGACTCGCTGGAAGGCTCCCTGCCTTGTGTGTAAGGCTGAAGCCGAGGAAAATACAGAAAAAGAAATAAAAAAACTCTCTCAAAGTGAGGGGAGAGAGCGAGCTGTGTTCACCGAATAGCATGGAAATGAGCACTGGGAGGAGATGGGCTTGGAAATCGAATTATGCTGAGAAGTACAAGTTCAAAGGAACATTGAAGCAAAGTTGCCTCGTTCTCCACCGCGTGTTTGTGGAGACGGATACGCACTTGCGGAGCAGGCTCCAATGTTTGCTTCGGTGCCAACTTTTACCATTGGCGAAAATGAGTTTTCAGCAAGCAGTACTGAGATGTTCATCGTGATATTACAACTGGTGGGATTACTCTCTTTACTTAACGAATTACTTTCCTACTGACGTATACCACCTAGAGAATATTTTAACTTAACTCCGAAATATGACTTCCTACGCAAGAAGAATTCGGGAAAAATTTATTACTTTAAAGTTACATTGGACACCGCAGTTTGCCGAAGGAATAAAATGCAGATTAAAATCGATCGCATAACAGAAAGAAGTGTGAGCAAAAATAACATAAATAAAATATACTGGAAACTAGAAAATAGATATCGGCAGGTATAGGTACACACTATTATTCAACTTCCCACTAATTGTTTCAGTACGGTAAAGCTATGAAACTAGCACGAGTAGATACTATTTAATGTAAATGTACAGCTCTACAAAATGTAGGGCATTATAGCTCTGATTGCAGAAGTATAGTCAAGTGGAAAAATAGTCGCAACATTTTAAACGCTAAGTGTGATGAAAAAGTATCTAGATCGCGGTTAGCGAATAGAATTTGTAATTGAAATAATTTTCAACTCATTTAAAAGCTGCATCGTTACACTGCGTACGATAAACTATGAGTTTATTTCACATCATGGAATATGTCAGGAAAGTTTGAAAAGATGAGGAGATACAATATATTCGCATATTAACTTGAATATATCGTCAGTCTCAGAATTGTGAGCTATTGCAATTGAACTTAATTCTGAGGAAGAGAAAGAAGTTACATGGAGCAATCTCTGCGAGTAAGGTGACCACCGTCTCAGTGGAAAATTGGGCTCAGCAATAAATTGCCGCAGGGCCTGCGTTGCATGCGACACACAAACGCAAAATTACAGCTCACGCTCATATCGACTGACCTTTAATCGATCTTGATACAATTACGCTAATCGCGCACCGTGCCAACATGACTCGATAATTTTCGTGTATGGCTAAAAGAATATCCTCGGTATTTTTGCAACCTTGATGGTTGTGGGTTTTAAGTTATGGCTTTTTTTAAACCGCTTGTATGATCTTTAAAATCAATTCATAGACCACTCTTACAAGCACTCTGTGTACTTCCAAATCCAACACTCCCAAAATCGTCAGGCAATCCTTTCCCACGTTTCGATAAAAATGTAAAGAAATTCGTTGCAAATTGTGTGTCAGATTACATGATTTACAAAGCAATGACACAAAAATAACTGATTAAACTATTTCAAGGAAGGTTACACGGAAATCTTCGCGAAGTTACACATCGGAAAACGTCGCTCGAAAATTAGAAGAATAACTATTGTTATTTTCAGCATGCCCAACTCTACTAATATCCGTCCATAGACGTTCATGTAATTTAGGGTTAAAAGACAGAGAGTCTTTATTTCCTTCATACGCCAACTTCACTAACCTTTACTAACAGAGGGCACACCTACAGTAAGTGGGTGACCAACTGAAGCTTGTGAGCAACCAACACAGGGTTGTAGACAACCAACACAGGGTTGTGGACAACCAACACAGGCTTGTGGCCAACCAACACAGGCTTGTGGGCAACCAACACAGGCTCGTGGACAACCAACACAGGCTTGTGGGCAACCAACACAGGCTTGTGGGCAACCAACACAGGCTTGTGGGCAACCAACACAGGCTTGTGGGCAACCAACACAGGCTTGTGGGCAACCAACACAGGCTTGTGGGCAACCAACACATGGTTGCAGATGACTACGTGTTACAGACGGACAACTCACAAGCAGTTGCGTGCCGCGAAGTCTGAGTGCAGGATGTTGCAGGAGTGCAGGAAGGCGAGCGCCTGGGCAGCCTGCAGCGCGACCTGCTGCAGGTCTCCTGGAGTCAGGTGCACTGACCTGTTCTTCAAAAACCTGCAAGGAAAACGGACAATAGTTCAGAGACCAAGCAGGTAGGTAAAAATGTCATTTTCAGTGATACGAAGCTAATAAAATCTCGCACATAATTATTAATAATTAAACGAATGATGCTGTTCATATACCAAAGACAATATCGCCTACTGTTCAGTCGTGCTGAGGGATGCTAAAAATCTTTGAAAATGTTGATTCCTGCTCCGCCCTCCTCCTCCTCTACAGCAACAGCGCAGGCTATCCTCTTAATATAAAGGGAATTTGTAATAAGAAGCTTTCCTGAATTATTTCCGTTCCGAGCTTTCCGTTCATCCCAATGACGATGTCACGACTTTCAAACCCAATTGTGGACGGGGGAAAAACTTATTGTGAAATTCTAAAGCGTTTGCATTCTATAATAGAAGTTCGATCAAATATGAAGGCTATTTTAATCCTAGGTTTAGTTTCACTGAAAGCATCAGATAAAAGTTCAACAATGCATTGAATCAGTTACACATGAGTACAAAGAAAAAATAGGAAAAAGAGAAAATAGAGAATAGGAGAAAATTTCACCATGGCGAATTGTATAAAAAGTAACCGAGTTTTACTCTTCAGAGAAGATTTTGAGAAATAAAGATTTTATAATTCTGAGAAAATTTTTATTTTCTGAGAAAATATCGCGTTCCTTACGGCCAATGAAACTGTGGAAATCTCTAGATAGTTTTGACTTAAAGTGATTTAAGTTAAACCAAACGTACTTCTAAGCTCTAACCCTAAGAAAAATTCGGAATTTTTCACACGAACTTTTTAAAAAGAAAACCTCTTTAATTGGAGTGAGGCACCTCGGTGGAACTTTAGAAGCAAACGAATCAATCAGAGAAATCTTTTGAAATTAAATAAAACTTCACCCTAAATTTTTCAGCTCGAAGTATATCATAAAAAGTGAACCCGTGTAGAAATAGAATAGGGAGAGTCTGCACAACCTGAAAGTTAACATCCGCACAATATAACACACATTCAAATGAGGCTCGATCGTTGATGGGGAACACATAGACAAAGCTTTAAAAAATTCAGCTTTAGAAATAATTTTCAAATTAATATCTTCAAGTAAGAAATACGCTTCTTCTAAAAGCACAGCTCTTTAGAGAGTTGTAGACTTTTGGAAATGGTTAATGCGATCTACAACGGCGGTGTGTTTTTCGATAATTGAACCACAATGTTAGACAAATTCTCTAGCTTCTCTAACAGATGCAACGTTATTTCTGTTCAAATTTATTAAAACCACCATTCAGTAAACCTAGATTTTTGCTTAACATCCCTTTAAGTGTAAGATGGTCACATGCTTTTGCTAGCCATGAAATAAGATCGTGAAAAATATCATTTTTTGAGCAGCTTTTCTAATTCTCTTTACAAGTAAGACAGCATGTGAAAGCGTACATAAAAATATGTCCCTCCTTTTCTGCTGTTGAAAAATTAGACACCAACGTAAATGATCAGCGGATCCTCTACCGTTTTCTCAATTTTCAAATGAGGATAGGCTGTTCAAAAGAACTATGAATGACCAACTTTTTAACTCAATCACATAAACAGTGCCTCCACAAGTTTCTTTAGAAAATTCCCGTACATGTCTTATCTAAAACCAAATTGGTTTAATTGTTCTTATTTTCATAAATTTTTACTCAAATCATAAATCTCGAATTAAAATTTAACTACTACCACTCATGTGATGACTGTTTTGTTTTCATACGTAAAATACCACATACATTGAACTATACAAACGCCGCGTTTGGAAACTATAAGCCACGGTTTCAATTCCCCATAACAAATTCGAACGTTCATTCACGTGGTTACCATTTAAGCATTTAATAATGCACAAATAAATCAATGATAACACAGGTTCTAGAGCGGGAAAAATCAATTTCAATGACCATGAACGAAACATCGCGATTCGTGAAAATTCTCTCCTCGCCGAGAATCGCACAATACCCGCGAGAAAAAATGCCGTGGTAAAGTGTTGCACCGGCAGAAATAAACGAAATGAATGAAAGATAAAAGTTTCAAAACGTCCCCATGCACACAAGCGCTTCAAAATAAAATATAATCATTCATGTCTAAGAATTTCAGACTTCATTCATCTTGAGTATTAGTCTGTGTAAAAGTTATAATGATCTGTTTCTAAACCTAGAATGAGTAATTTCTAAAATAGCCCTGTAATCGAAATGCGTTATTCAGAAATAAATTTCCATGACGATATTTAGCTAATTTTCAAGTAGAGTATTTATCTACAAAAAATGAGAACATTTCATAAAACTGAAACACATTTGATACGCAATTCACATATGTTCAATAATAATACATTATCTTATCTGCCAAGCAGCCACGCACGTCTATTTAAGTAATAGAAAATAAAATTTCCATTTTCTCACCACCCGCCTTTCAAGGAACCCTGGTCAGAAATGAGTGTAACCAAAGCACAAATTTAGTTCGTCGCTGGAAATGGAAATGCGTTTTTTTAAACAAACGTAACTTTTTCGAGCAGCTTCAATAAAAAGTTGGAAGATCATCATTACTGCTAACAGCGTAAAACGTTTCCTTGTTCTACATTTCATCGCAACAATACCTAAAGCTCCAACATACCTGTCTATAAATGACTCAATCTCATAGGACGCAATTACGGACATTGTTTCCAATGCGAAGACGAATGATGGTCATTCATAAAGCAAAAAGTTTTTTAAATTAGCTCAACTATGCTTAATGCAGTCGGAATGGTTTTTTCGTCGGTGATCAATTATTCGAAGCCAAGCTTCCCAAATAAGCTACATTCCGACAGTACGGTCGACGCAGGTACAACAATGCGGTATTCACTAAAATACTACACATATTCAGGCAGGACAGGCCTCCGTTCAACTACTCCCGCTCTTCACTTGGGTCTTATGGTCACCGTGAAATTTCTTAGAAATTAGTTACTATTCTTATTGACTTGATGGGAATAGCTTTACATAATAGCGCTTTTAGGGAAAAATAAATTAATACCGATAAAACCGATGCTCATTCAATGAAATTTAACTAAAAAATTTTACATATATAACCCACGTAATAATCATTGAAACTTATGAGCTCGAAATTTAAATGAACAGTTAATGACAATAGTGTTGCCATCAAATCCACACTGAACTAGGCTTAAATCACAGGTATATATATACATCCATCAGTTTGCATACTCCGCAGCCTGGTTTAATATTTTTATTCGGTAACTTTAAGCTAGTGCCAAAAATTCCCATGTCAGGAGTGGCTATGAAAAAGACGTTTCATCGTAGTAATGGAAATATTTGTCTGCCTTACAACAATGTTAAAGAGCATAACGAGTAACGTGTTCTTTTCACCAATGGCCAGAAATAGAAAATTGAAACAAGGTGGAGAGCTATAACTTTTCCTTCAGATGTCACTATTTAATTTTCTCGCAACGAAAATGGAATTCCACAGCGCAAGAGTCTCTGCAGCAGAATGCGAAAAAATATTTTTATAATGTTCTATTCACACAATGAAACATAACATAATGATATGAAGCGAAAAATAAACAATGAGCATTCGAGAGACACAATGAGGAAATTACTCGTACATTTCAATACCATTGGAGTAAATCATAACTGAGCACTCAGCAATGGTGACCAATTTAGTCACTATTATTTAATAAGTGCTAGAATATTATTAAAAATATTTTATGGTAGTATCGCAAAAAAATTATTGCTCGAAACCTAAGAATTAAATCGTCAAGTTTCCAACTTCAAATAAATCAATAGGTGAACAACTGAAATTGCACATGAAGAGACAGCGAAATTGCTCGAAATTTAAAATTCTGCATGTCTTGCTAGACCATTTTACACACCATCGTCCTGGTTATAGCATCCCTCCTTCAAACACCCTTTAAAAGATCTCCTGTAAGAAGAATGACAGCTCAATTATCCTGCGTTCACCCAGGCCAGTAACCTACCGAAATCTCAAAGTGTCTCGTCGAGCTAAAATATCACAAGTCCTCGAGAATTGCCAAGAATGCGACGGCCATTAACACGATGTGCTAACACCTCGTCGCGTCCTGATGGCGGACACACAAAACCTAAAACAAATCTCTGAGAGCTTCTCGTCGCCCGACCTCATCATAAATCCATTTGCCACCATTAGCGCTGATGTCGACGTCCTAACTGGACCTAGATGGCTTGATTTTCATGATAGCAGGTTTGGTATTGCCCTTCGTAGGTTTAGTATTACCAGACGTAGGCTTAGTATCACTCTTCGAGGAAAATCGACCTGTTCTGCTATGATATCATGAAAATTGACTACAATTCTACTAAAAGCAGAGACGAACATCAATTTATCGATTAGAAGAGCGAACTTCGTAAACCAGATAAATGAACAATCTTGAGACAACGGGAACTTAGCTGCCACCATCATAAAGTTATCTTAGGTTTGCTCGTACATTATCTGTTGTGTTAACGTCAGAAGAAAACACAAAATCCTGCATCGTGTTCCGAGAACCAATTATTTAGTTGGAATGCAAACAACGTATCACTCAAATCAGTAAATTTTTTGACCACTTTTTCGGATGAGTGAATCAATTATTCCTCTGCCATAAAGTGAAGTTGAACTAGAACGTGAGGGGTGAAGTTCTTAGAATAATCAAACAAGTATCAGTAGGCGAATTCAATTGAAGAAGATCAAAGAGTGTAAGTGCAACCACGTCCACGGGATCTCGCTGCGGCCTATCGTTCAGGATCGACAAGATAGAGGATGGATGGCGTGCGTCTGGGACGCCAGTCTTGATGTGTACCAGGGAAATCTTATTGACGTGATAATGGAACCTCAAAGCCAGCCTGGGAAATTGCGCGAGGGTTCTGCATTACAGGCAAGTGGAGCACAGCTCCCGCCTCAGCTCTCCAAAATAACTTTACTCCAGAAGCACTTCCTAGAGACTAGGAGGCCCACCAATCTCACACTGGCTGGAGAAAATGGAAACATATTGACATGAAGTGAAATGAAAATTATTTAACAGGACCATACATTGCAAGCATACTCACAATGGCAATACTTTGTCCCTTACAATAGTCAAATTCAGCAGTGAATGTAGCCAAATTAGGTAAGCTTATAAGTTCGTTTGAGCCTCTTTTACCGCAACAAATGTGCTCCCACGAGATGAAGGAGGAAGGCACAATTTAGCACGGAATTAAATAAACTGGGAATCTGCGTATTCACGCAAATGAATAGCAAAACTGGAAGAAATTTATGAAACAAGATATAAGTTAAAGAAGAAAAGAATAGGTGCTGAGAAAAGGAACAGCAATGAGCCGAATACAAAGGTGGTTCCAACAAAACAAACAACTTATTCTACTCCAACGAGAGAAATGCCTACGTAACCCTGAGCTCAGAACTGAAAGAACATCTTGCCTTTGGGAGCACTGATTTTCATTGATACAATAGGGTATCTATGAATATCCTGAGGAATATAACTATGAAGATACTCACACAAAAACCGATTCCATTTAATTCAGTAAAAAATTTTGCTCGTTCAGAGAAAACAGTCCAACTTTACAAAAACACGCATGAGACCAAGGAACAATTTTTCTCTTAGCTTTGAGCGACACATACCAAATAAAACACCCTCATGTTCACTTTTGAAAACGAGATTTCAAACTGACTGCGTCCTCGTGACCAAAACGAAGCATTTGAACGATGATCTACATCGAGAGCAACCCCTACGAATGAACAAAAAACTGAGATCGCCGACCGACTTCACGGAAAGTGACGCCGCCAACTAGCACAACGAGGAGCAAATGCACAGGAAATTCATGACCAAAACAGAGATGTACTCACAGTTTGAGGTTATGGAATGCGATATCATTGAAGACGAGGAAACCAAAACTCCACAGGAGGCACATGCCCAGAATCGAGATATAGTCACATGACTAGAAAGAAGATTTACTCACATAACCAGAAAAGATATTTACTCACAGTCTGAGGTTATGGAATACGATATCAGGGAATATGAGGAAGCCAAACATTCCACAGGAAATACATGCGCAGAATAGAGATTTAGTCACATGACCAGACTAGAGATTTACCCACATGACCAGAATAGAGATTTACTCACATGCCCAGAATCGAGATTTAGTCACATGACCAGAATAGAGATTTACTCACATGCCCAGAATCGAGAATTAGTCACATGACCAGAATAGAGATTTACTCACATGCCCAGAATCGAGATTTAGTCATATGACCAGAATAGAGATTTACTCACATTCCCAGAATCGAGATTTAGTCACACGACCAGAATAAAGATTTCCTCGCATGCCCAGAATCGAGATTTAGTCACATGACCAGAATAGAGATTTGGTCACATGACCAGAATAGAGATTTACTCACATGACCAGAATCGAGATTTAGTCACATGACCAGAATAGAGATTTAGTCACATGACCAGAATAGAGATTTAGTCACATGGCCAGAATAGAGATTTAGTCACATGACCAGAATAGAGATTAAGTCACATACCAGAACAGAGATATACTCACAGTTTGAGGTTATGGAATGCGATGTCAGGGAATATGAGGAGCGGCGGAGCTGAGGCACCGAGGGACACCGCGGCGAGGGAGAGCAGGGCTCGGTGCTGCACGCTGGACAGCCGCACCACTTCCCTGCACAGCTGCCGCACCTGCTGCTGGCCTGCGGTGCACTGCACTGTCTTCACCAGCACCTGCAATGTAGCGTGGTGCATTGTGTAATGTTGTCCTGCACTGTCTTCACCAGCACCTGCAATGTAGCGTGG
>JACJUY010000002.1:486610-551037 GCA_014220935.1 Platorchestia sp. MABIK | reverse complement strand
GCTCTGCCACCTCACCTGAGTGTCAGCCCTGCCACCTCACCTGAGTGTCAGCCCTGCCACCTCACCTGAGTGTCAGCCCTGCCATCTCACCTGAGTGTCAGCCCTGCCACCTCACCTGAGTGTCATCCCTGCCACCTCACCTGAGTGTCAGCCCTGCCACCTCACCTGAGTGTCAGCCCTGCCACCTCACCTGAGTGTCAGCCCTGCCACCTCACCTGAGTGTCAGCCTCACCTGAGTGTCAGGATGAGGAGAGTCAGCCCTGCCACCTCGCCTGAGTGTCAGCCCTCACCTGAGTGTCAGGGTGAGGAGTGTCAGCCTGGATACAGCCGCGATACAGCCGCCCATAGCGGCCCTCCAGCAGCACACATGTCAGCCTCACGCGTCGCCTGTCCACCTGCGAAGCAAATGACGCTATTGTTATTGATTGATTTTAAGTTGGTTTTGGCATCCATTACCCCAATAAAGATGTTCAAAGAGAGGAAGGATGAAGGCACCATTAAGTATGGAGTTGAAGGCCTACCTGCCTCCTAGCTCAGGACCTCACCTTAGCATTCCTTTCTCTGGTCACTTCCGCAACCTGGGAGCGCGAGTTTCTGTAGATACAATAAGTGTATCCCCCTGAGGGGAGCTACTGTTGTTCATATTATTGTTACTGTACATTATTACATTTAATATTTTCCTCGTCTGCCCCACAGGACATCCGCTGTGCCAAACTTGTACGCGTTAATGCTAACGCCCGACCACCGACGATGCATAACAGCACCGCGAAGAAGCCATGTCTCCTGTATCATAGGAGGCATTGACGGATGAAGGTTCTCACCAAAATCCAATGAGCCAATTTATCTATGGGGCTGTTCGGGCGGGTACAAGAGCTCGCAATCTATATCTTTCTATGTTTTTACATACCTAAAAAGTTTTAACTTTCGTTAGAATAAGATGGATGAGGTCAAAAAAGGTCGATTTTGATTAATCTCATTCAAAAAGATACCAATGCTGGTCGGGTCTCTTGAAGTGACATTGAGGCTGATTTATATCTTTGAATTAAACATCCTAGTTTGGACACCGGAGTCGCAACAGTGGTGATGTGGAGTGACGATGCGCAGTGTCGGGGCAAGCAAACAAAAACAAAGCCAACAGATTAGATTATAAGTTAGTTTCTATACCTCCCTATCCACAACAAAGGTGTCCCACGGAGAGGAAGGATGGAGGCGCCATTTGGAATGGAGTTAAAGGAACCCGAAATCTACGCACAAGGTGTGTTCCCACATAAGATATTTTTCGCATCGAAACAGTAGGTAGGAAAGGAAGGGTCTTGAGCATTAAAAGATTGTACAAGAAAGTCAGATGTGCTAAAAAACGAGACAAAAGTAACATGGTCAACATTTCTAGCGCTCCTCTGTGATGCGACAAAATGCAGAAGTGTACCGATCCTTGGAGTTTGAAGTTGAAATGAGTTGGGAAGAACAACAGGATCCAATAAATTAGCCGTAGAATTACTATTCTTATAATTTAAAATGGCATAATAAACTTACACAATCAATTTTTTTGATGGAAAATCATGCAATGAAATTAGAACGTGTTCAGTGAAGATTCTTAATGTTAATATATGCCAATGAGTAACGCATGATTACGGAAAGATTTGCCGATGCATTTGAGAACCTAATAATAATCATTCTTGTACAGTAGACAAGATGCGTTAAAAAATCATTTACAGTTAGCGGATAACGCTGTAAATTCATTATTAGGAGTGTTGAACAAATTTCTTACTTAGGAAAGACTTTTCAGTACATGTCTGGATCAACTCACAGTCATTAGTCAATAAAACATGACAAAACATCGTTTACAGAAACGTCTTAGTATTTTGTTAGGGAAAGTATTCAGCGGGCATACTGCTAGCAATAACTGATAAAAAAACTGCAAATGAGCCGTGAGATTTAAATCTCGAGTGTCAAGTAAACTCCGTGGAAGACGAAAAGTTTGCAGCGCGATAGAAAAAAATCAAAAAGAAGCTTACGCACGCAGCCGTTTAAATGTAATGGACAAGCGCTCTTCAAAAAATCCTTGCAAATAAATAAATATCATCAACATTATTGAAGGATTGCAGTTTATTATAATTTGCTATTCAATAAGTTACTTAAAAACTTTTTACAATTTAATTCATTTTTAATTCATCGTTAAATTGGAGATGTTTCTCAGACTGAACAGTTGAGCCATGCAGCACAAGACTAAGGGAATCACAGAAGATGATTCCCTTTTGCCGAATTGGACTTTAAGAACAGATCCAATACAGTCATTAGACACTCAACTCCAACGTACAGTAAAGAATGGAATAATAATCAGTTCTTCTTTTTAAGGAGAATATCCAATTAGATTTTTCAATACATTTGAGAGCCGTTAAAATATCCTCGGTTTACTCAGCACTTAGGAAATGACCACAGCGTGAATAAACGCTCAGACATCACTGATTGTAGGTCTCTACCTTGCAGAGATTAAACTGTAATTGACCCAATAGTAAAGGCCACTCCAATTTCTACTTCATGTAATAATAATTTGAAAATGTTTTACCACGTTTCTCATTTTCGATTGTGACATGCATGAAGTACCGCATGTCACATTAATTTTTTTTCAAAATGTTACCAATTTATTTCTGTACACCTTGACTTGATTTCATGCAAAAAATGTTTTACTGTTTAGCGAATTTACAATTAATTTTACAAATTTTTGACTACATTGTTTCAATAAACATTTTGCAGGTTTGATGGATTAGTTCGCTATCAGAATTTTTACGATTTCCAAAACGTAACTCCACTCACAACTTCAGCACCAGTTGAGATACCCGCCATCGCGTGGGACCCAACTGCTGTGACTATATTGGCATGTCTCTTGATCCCTATTGTTTTTGCTTTAGCCCCGCGCGCAAAGTCGAACTGTTCGTCTTACGTTAACATACTTCGCGCTGTACTGCCCGGCGCACTCCACGAGCTTTCGTGCTCAGACGTGCGTGCAACTCCGCCTACTAAATTCAACAGTTTTTCTTAGTTGCATCAACGAATGCTGAATTAAGCATTTCTTAATTACTTCTGTGAATACTGAACCCTATTTTATCTCTTACTTATGCGAATACTGAATGCTAAATTAAACAGCTTACTTTTACGAATGCCAAATTCAACAGCTCGTATTTTTGCGAATACAAAGTTTAACAATTCTTGTTGCGTTCACGAATGCTGCATTTAAGAGCTTTTCTTTCTTCTGAGGATTGAAGAAACCACCAGATCTTCTTGCCTCTGTGAATGCTAAATTAAATAGTACTACTCGCTTCCGAGTATGCTAAATCCAACAGTTATTAGTTCAATGAATGCTTCATCCAAAAGTTATTTCTTCCGCAAATATTGAATCCAACAGTTTTTACTTTCGCTAATGCTGAATGCGTCATCCATCAATAATTCTGTGAATACTGAACCCAACAGTTCTTATTCCCACCAATGCAGAATCCCCGAATTCTTTTTACTTTTGCGTTTCCTGATCCCAACAGCACAATTCTCTCAATTTAGTAGGTACGTCGCGGCAATATATTCCCTCAAAGATCTATCTTGGTCACGGTGGAGACTCGCTGCTCTCGCCAGTCGGGCCACTACTGTGAACCAAATATTTTTGCAACACCAGCACAAACTTATTTTATTCACCACTTCTCGCTAAGTGTTTCATGCGTAATAACGAATAGAATTTATTTTTCTGAATGAAGCGCATAGCTATTATTTAGCTATGACTTTTCACAGGAATTCTTTGTAGGTTACACAATATACATTTTACTTACTGTAAATTGTAAAATTGATATATCAGACACCCCAACAAACACAGTACAATATTTTTTACGTTCAGTCGAAAATTAAAATAACGTAATCACCAAACAAATTTGTTAGTTCCAATTCCTAAATTCGGGAAAAAATTTCCATTGCAATTTCTTTTTCCTTTGCCAACTGCATTTTCTGACGCATCTTGGCCCACATACGATCGTAAATTCACTCGAGACTTTTTTCGCAATTATCCATTTGCGTTTAGTTAAGATTTGACATTTTCGTTCTGGAATAAGACCTCGTGTCTCTCTTTTAACACATGAAGACACATCAGATACGTAATGCAGTATATTGCGTAATGCAATAGTGCAGAATTGGAACACTGTCTTTTCCAACATTCCGTTCTTAAGAACCTGTGAGAAACTCTAATTGAATTCGAACAGCGAATACAAATTCCCGCACTCAGTCACATGAGAAAATCCCTCCATATTGAATTCACTGATCTTAAAGTCCGAATCCATCCTACTATACGACACTTTCAATATTCACTAAACTAAAGGAGAGTCCACTCTCCAGTTAGAACGGAGCCACAGACGCTGTATACTTTCTCCTCGATCGTAGGGAATAAAAGGCTCAAGAGGCTCTCCGTTTCTGCCGCCACTGTAGGTAACTTCGACTTCATTCAACCGAGCGGAATCTTCGCTAGATAGAAGGGTTCTTAAGCGACGGTCGCAAACCAAAAGAGCGCATGTACTGACTATTTGTACTGATGAAGTTTGATCCTGTTTCAGTTTTTTATAATATTCGAATTTAAGTCATTCACAAACGTATTTTGTATGAACACAACTGCATGTCACAGATCTGGTAACATCTGTATTTCCAATGCATGCAAATATAAAATTCATCGATTTGCATCAAGAATTTCATTAACCGATTCAACCTGGAAGAGACCTTCACAATGGAAGCGTTATTTACTGATGCTTTAACTATTCATCGATTTGTATCAAGTATTTCACAGACCGATTCAACCTAGAAAAGACTTACATAATGGAACCATCATTTACTGAGGCCTTAACTCACGAAGATCTCAAGATGACAAAAGATGCAAAAATTGCAGCGGCTGCAGAGTTACTCCCAAAAACCTTGCTTCAGGCAGAGGCCTGCACACCGCTCATAAATTTCAGCATGACACAAAAGGGAATTTTCCGGCACTTGCTCCCCGTACATAAATTCTACGCTAGCGCGGGAGGGCACTCAAATGTTCCCGGAGCATTCATCCATCTCAGGCGTCCGTCAAGCCTACAATAACTCGGGGCGAGCGACCTCATAAAACGCGCTATTTGTGTTCCCCCGTTCGGCGCCCAGCCTCAGCTGAGAGCGGAAGCTGTCACTTCTACACCCAATTGGGCTAAGCCAGACAATTGCAACCACCGAGTCATCGCGTAAGTTAAGTCAATTTTTTTTCAGTAAATAGTTTATCACAAACACGAACGTTACTAAAAAGGTATACCATAGACGGAATATGGTTGAATCGAATAAAAGTGAAGATGAATATGTATAACCAGACTGAAAATTTCTAACCTTAGGCCTGCTTGCATGTTGAGATTGAATTATACGACTATTAAATAAAAAACCCGCACAAAATCATTCTGCGAAATGAGCCCTAAATATGCTCGAACGTGCTCAATTTAGTTTCAGCGTGAATATCTTGAGTAAGATTTCCCTAAAATTAAAATTTATTAACGGATCGCTTCTTGATGAGATTTTTTGGGAAATTCTATCAAAATGCATTATAATTAATCCTCCAGCCAGTAAATGCGCCAGCTATTGTCACTTGTTCGTTAAACTCAACTTGCTTAAGCGCGGCCAATTGAAACGTCACTACGACTTTACCATAACGGTACCAAAAAATATTTACTTGAAATCCATCAACCCAACGCTTCTAACAAACTTCATGCTTCAACACGTCATTAGTCACTACTTTCAGGGTCGAAAAATGCGGAAACAAACTTATAGCATCGAGAACGAACTTACCTGGAGGTGCTTGAAGCTTTCCTGCATGTGCGCCATGCAAGGATCCACGAGCAGCTCCCGCTTGTTGAGGGTGCTGTTGCGGCTGCCGCCTCCAGACGCCATGGTTGTGAGGGTGCAGTTCTTAGACCCAGCCTGGGAACCTGAAGTTGTCGGGCGGAACGTCGGCAGGCTGCAGTCCCGGGCCAGAGATGCAGAGATCTTGGCAGGGTGCGACAAAGAGGCCGTCGACATGGGTCCGAATGTTAAAGAGGCGACTGAAGAGTTGCCTGCAGGTGTTGCAAGTGACGCAGCAGAAATGTTGTGCTCTTGAGCTGAAGTTGAAGAAGAGTCACGAGGCAGTGTTTGGGTCGGGGGATGAGGCAGTGTTTGCGTAGGACTAACAGGCAGCTGCGTCAGGGAGGCATAACAGTTGCTCGTAACAGAGGAGGGCAGTGTGTAGGTGTGTGTGGAGGGAGTATACGTGTGGTTTGTCGGCGTGTAAACGTTGTTCGAAATTGGAGACAACAGGGAAGAGCTAGTGCCCGCTCGGGACTTCTGGTCACTTCCGCAATTAGACCTGCGATGGGGAGATTAGAACTGACAGTGACTGCCGGAATGTGCTCAACCCTTACACAACTGAAGCCTAGAGGGCGAAGAGAAAAAAAAACACAATACCAAACAAAATAAACCCGTTGTTTCAAACGACAAAGAACAACACTCACTGAAATAAGATAATTCACATTTAGAGGCACAAAAATTTTCGCAAAAAACGTAGCAGCCAAGTGATTTTAAAAAGACCCGCTACACAATATCACATCACAATTTACGAGCCAAGTTATACAATACTGTTCTACAAAAAGTACAACCGTATTGTATGACGCTGATGTACAAAAAGTACTGTTCCACAAAATTTATTCATAAACAAGCACCGTTGACCACTTACGTGAGGGTGCAATGGTCACGATGTCTCTTCTCCCTGATCCTCCTCCTGACGAAGGCGGCGCCGAGGATGCTGAGGAGCACCATGAGCAGCGCCCCGGCCCCGCACAGCCCGTAGTACAGCGTCGGCGACACCAGAGGCGGGGCCTCTTCCTTCGGGTCTTGGTGGGGCGCGTACGCCTCCGACGACTGACCTGAACGTCATCCAATTGAAGACTTCGTCATTTATGATTCGATTTTAAACCGATGCAATGATGGTGTGAAATCTATAACATTCTCAACTGGGTTTTACAGAAGATAAATGTACAACATCCTTAACTGGATTTGATAGAAACAGATAATTAAATGCTCACAAAATAAGTAATGAAAGTTGAACTGAAGTTAAACTAAGTCAGTTTTTATCATGAATTAGCATCATTTCCCTAACTCCAAAATAACGAGAGCAAGTACAATTATTTTAATGAAATTTGGCACCAAATAGACTGAGCTCGAAGGCACAACGGACAAGATTAAGGTGCCTAATGAGTGAATTGCAATGTATCTCCATGAAAGAAAGCAATGTTGAAAATAAAATAAGTAGAATTCTTCCAGAGATAAAACAGTTTCAAAAATACCTGTTATATCACTTTAAAAAAAAGAAATGAGCCGAATTTGTAAAGCTAATAATTACTTGGTGAATTAACGTTAAATCTCATGAACGTTGAATGTCTTGCTGAATAACATCATGGAAGGAAAAAGGCGCTGAGCTGCAAATACTCTCCATCCTAAAGCTAATATAACGCAAATTCTATTCGACAACAGTTCTGAGCATTCTGGGCACGACAGAAAAGTGTTGTCATGCAGATATTCAAATGCCCAATGACAGACACACTCAAAAAGTTAAAAGTAAATGGACACAGAAGGCTCGTGTATATCCAGTGCAAATTTATTCATGGCTTCGGAAAGTTGCTGCGCACCTTGAAGGCAAATTTTCCTCCTTCTAAAATAGAGTTCTATAGGTGGCAAGTTGGGCCGGGGCGACGTCACATTGATATTCAGAGTGACATCGACTTCAGCACTGGCAGCGCCCGTGCACGGAAGATGAAGTGTGAAAGTTGTAGGTTCGGTCGGCACGTTACCCGACAGCGAAATATTTAGGTAAGGGGGGGCCAAAACAACAGGTCCCTTCCTCTCGTCTTTCTTGTCTTTCGTCTTCTGTTTCCGAGATTGTTTCTTTTCGTCGAGACGATCTTTACTTTTGGTGTCTTGGGGGTCATCTTTCTCGGTGTCGTCCGTGCGGAGAGCAATGTTGTACAGCAACTGAAATAGACCAAGGAGCTTACAAAACAAACAAAAATGTGTATATGGGATTTTCGTACGACGTCCAAATGCTATTTCTATAGCAAAAAATGAATCCCTGACGATATTTTTCAATTGATATCACCCCGAAACATGTCACCAGCAAAATTGAATACGGAAGAAAACGACATTATAATACTTTTCATAACAGGACTTGAGTTCTTTACTTGAATCTTGCCACATTCATGTGCATAACATCAGATGAAAACTCAATTGAGTCGTCAAAAGCGTTCGATTACAAACGTCTCGTAATTGGTCTTACTGGGCTTCCATCAAGTCTTTTGGAAAACTTAACCTCTTTCTTGGTAAAAAAACAACAATACCTGGCAAAGGCAAAGCGAACTCAAATTGTAAATCCATTAAACGTTGTGATATCAATAAAATGAACGAAATTGAGTTTCTCTGATGGTTTGTCGTCGAGAGTCCATCATTGAAATAGAACTAATCTTTAAAAATAAAAAATAACGCCTTCATAGACCTACAACAGCACTTTTAATGTGGAATAAAATTTTAAGCACATTATTTTTTCGCAGTAGTAAATTATCTCACAAAATTACAAATGATAAAAAAAAGGAACAGATAGAGCAAAAAACATGTGTATAGGAGGAACGCCTCATATGTATAAAAAACTACGATTTCACAATTTTCTGATTCTCAATAAAAAAGCTTGAGCAGATAGACCGTCGGTAAAGAAGCAGAATTAGACAACCATCACAGCGAGAGAATTCAGTACAACATACCGGACGCCGCATCATCCATGGAGTCACTCACGCAGTTACGAAGGAATCTTACCTTTCTTGCGAGGCTATATGTACAGCGAGGTTACCAGGTTCGGCTTTTTTGTGGCCAACATTCTCAAATTTGTACTTTTTTCGAATGATGTTTGGTCATTGAGAGGACTCAACAAGAGGCGGTAAGCAAGGTTGCCTAACACCGAGAACTCACAATGGATAAACTAAACTTTAAATTGCACCAAGTTCAAAAATTTATCCAGAAAAAGGGGTTATCTGGTAACCGCAACAACATAAGAGTTATTATTATGAGACTGCAACTTTAAGTTGCTTCAATTGATCTTCAATGTATAATGCCTTCCTCATTTTAAATGTAAACTGTTGAAAACGACAGGGTATGGAACTTAAATTTAAAGTTTTCCAGTGTTTCTCTTTTTACCTCAACAATTAACACCACTTAACAATGCAACACACGGTTCGAAAAAAATTTCATTTTCGACAACAATTTTTCTCTAAGCAAATAAAAATACTTGAAGCTTTCTTCTAAAAATTAAGGAACGAATGGGGAAGTATAACCACACCGTAATATTAGAAATTGCTTGATGCTTTTGAGCTGGGATTCGTTGTAAGCCAAACCGATCTTTAAACAATGCTTTTCGGATGCAAGGATTGGAAACATTCTTTGTTGTTTATAAACTGCCTTTCTGTACACGAGCAATTGCTATCAATCGCAAACGCTAATCAAGTATGCTATGTTTGCTAGACTTGGAAGGAAAAAGAGAAGATGAGAATGGAAGAAGGCTTTGATTTAGAGGCGACGCGGCTACTCAGAGTCGCAAAGTTAGTTTAGGTAAAGTTAAGGGCGCCATTGCGCAAAGGATGCAAGGCCGCAACTTAAGGGACAGTCGCAGAATCTGAAGAGGCCGTACGGGCGGGGAAGCCTAAAAGTTTAAAACTCGTAACAAATGAAGCACAACTTTGTCTTTGAGGAGATTATCCTAGAAATGTTATTGGATCGAGTTCTGTAGCCAAGAACGTCTCATCCAATTTCGCTTGAGACTTCTTCTACCTTCGACGAGACAAGACATCAGAAAACATGAAAACTGGTGAAATGAAACCTCAGCAAGATGATATTTTTGGAAAATAACTTAAAAATCAAAACAAACGAAAATCATTAAAATTAGGAAATACAGTAGTCAACCATTCAAGACCATGAAATTATAGCAATGTTGTTTTAAGGTTATCCGAAAAACGAAATACACAAGCAAGAAAATCTTGTCGAAAATTAAAGTCACCGGCAATATGTGTTAGCGGAAAAAGAAACGCCGACGTCTAACGGATAAATATTCACAAATTATCACACACATTATTGGGCAAGGTGCACTCTAGGATTATGAAAAATAAGTACCCTTTTACGAAAAACGAATAGGAAGCACAGAAGAAAATTGGTCGAGCAGTAAGATATTATTTGTCGGTATATATAAGTGTAACATGTGACACAACAACTACCATTGACAGATGTTAGTAAAATGAAGAGGTCAGCCCGGTATTTACTCCTTTTTCTGTTGCCTCCTGTTAAGGAAAATTAAATTGTATTAATTAATTCCATTCGTAAGGCGTAGCGCTAGCCATTATCTACTCTCAACATGAGACGATCTTCTCAGCAAAACTCAAAAGTTCCGCTTTTGTCTATCACAAGAAGACAGAATTTCAATGACCTACGAGGCAAAGCCTAGCTTTTACGCAAAGCAAAAATGAGAGTCGATACAAGTATCTCTACGTAACGGCCAAACAAAAATTATTGATTCATTGCCATAATGATAACAGTTAAAATGAAAATAAAGTTCTTGCCTAGCATACAATATCAATCTGCAGTGCATGACAATTAATGAACGACTCAGTGACGTTTTGTGTGCGTGTAATAGAGCGTTCTGATTCACACTTACGCAAGGCGATAAGCTCAGTTTTCTTAATATCATCACCATCTGAGTAGCGCCTGAATGACTCAAAAAAACGCAGGGTGAGCTCAAAATGCTGCGGTACGTCTTATGAAGTTAGGCGCTCAATTATTACAACAGCCAGTCAGATGGCAGCTCATTGCTTGCCTGTTGGCTGATAAGCTTTGCATACAATTTCAATTTGATAAAAAAGAAAATCTAGATCAAATACAGAAAGTATTTTTCAAATGTTGAATTATTGTTCACTTTAACATTTGCACCTGAATTACCATTTAAAAGAAGGTAAGTTTAAGCCGCAGCGGTACATGATCGGCCTTAATTAAGGAGTTGTCCATCGTAATGGCTACCCTCTGAAAAGCCTTCGTCGTCTCAGTTCTGCCAGAAACTTCTATCAAATCGTACTCTGAGTTTTAAATGTATTACACTTAACATGAAAAGTGTCCCTCAAATTTTTCCCCGCGAGAGTGTTAATTCTCATATACAATAGTTGTATCCCCTTAAGAGGTAGGAGGTTGGAAATTGAAAAAAAAGTTAGAAAGGCATGTGTGTAGGACAACAGATCTGAAAATTAATAACATACAATCAATTTTTGAGAGAAAATCACCCACGAAAGAACTTGCAGCCTAAAAACATATAAACATAACGAAAAACGAGAAAGTACATGTACTGTATTATTTTGGATGAGAAGTTCGATTCACTCGAGATTCACTGAAGAGATGTACACAATATACTTCAAAGTAAGCAACTGCAACGTAAGGTTTTTAGTCAACCGTTTGCACAAACCCTACTTAGATTTGGTTTTTGAGGCGTTCACATCTTCGACGAAATCCATCAGCACACGCGAGCAAACGTAATTTTCGGTGCAGGAGTTCACATCTTCGACGAAATCCATCAGCTCACGCGAGCGAACGTAATTTTCTGAAGTGCGCACGCTTCTCCTGCTGAAGTTCAGACGTATCGATATTTGAGGGTCGCTGTAGCAGGCCGAGCACAGCGGTGAGGAGCCACTCGCGTGGTGCTGCAGTTCTCGCGAGCTCCATTGTCACGAGCCTTTGTTTACTCAGCGTACGAGCCTCCCCTGACTGATCCTCTCGTTCTTCTTTCGAGAGCGTAATTATTTGCATCAAACGAGGGGCCCTCTCAAACTCCCCTCATTCAAGTTCATCAAAGGCATGTTGAGAAAATCTACGTTTAAGAAATGGACGTGCGACATTAAAAACGAATCATCAAAGAAAAAGAAAACGTCGTCTTTGAAATGAATAATATTGCCCATGAATTCAGCAGTAGGTAAACTCTTGGACTTAGGGATAATGGAAAAGTAGAAAAACATTGCTTGATCGGACTAAAATCGCATAATCCGCAGGTATTTATGAATTGCTTAGAGTGATACATTTTGAGCAAAAAAAATTAAGAGCTCAAGACAGCACACATTGCTATCGACGTCGACTCGCTACAAACGCCGACAGTAGAGGCTGTGCTAATAATTCCAAATAAGAAATAGAAAAGGACTGCGGAACTAAGAATGGCTTTCATTTGCGTTGGATATTTAACAAATTTTCCTCACAAACGTGAACAATAAAGGAGAAAAAGAAAAAATGAATATTATCTAATATCATGCCAAATCAAGTGAAAATTTATAAGCACTAGACCATCATTTAACTCCCGGAGCATGGGTCTTTCATGCTCAGGATTAGTAGCTTTTGTATTACTGAGGTTCGGCAGTTCTCGTGAGCAGGAAGCTTCAGCGCCATTCACAATCATTAGCACCGATAAGCAACATCTTCAGAAAATCAACAAATACTTAACATTTTGTAAAAGCCTGGCGAGAGTCTAAACTTAGAAGTAAAGGTATCGTAAGGAGGGAAAGGAACATACTTCAGGAGATTCGTGATCGAAGCTGAAAGTTCCAGACACGCCTCACTTTTCTCTCTTAAAATCTCGCCCATAAAAAACGCACCGAAAAAAGGCTTTAAGTGCTCAGCGCAGCTGGACTGCCGCTAAATTAAAATTCGAACCCATCATTTTTGAAACTTAAAGCGGAATGTTCCGTTCCGAAGTTTCATTTTCAAAAACTTGGGCGTCGTCGCTAAGAGTTAGCAGCGAAAGTATTCCCATCATGCTAGACAAATTCCATGAGCAATTCTAGCGCATTGAGACGCGTATAAGGAGTTCCCGATACGATCTCTGCCTCTAAATTGGCACTGCCGGTGGTCAATTCAACGCAGACACAAACAAATTTACGGCCCATGGCTTACCTTTATAGTTCTCTTCACAAGTTTCCAATAGAGACGAGTTTGGCGAGTAAAGAAAGTTCACCTCATTATGGCAGTCTACTGTATAGCTGGCTCTGAAACCCAACAAAAGGAAGAGGAACTTCGAACAAGCATGTGGCCGGGTAGTTAGTTTTGGGTGCCACGGGAATAACTAAAGGGGACAGAAGGCAATATTTCGAGCATGTCGAGACTCTGGTTAGTTTTATTGCAGGTTGCGGCGGCGCGTTAGCACCACATTGAGCTAATTAACGTCACTGAGCTCGCAAGCGCCTGCCAAAGGACGGTGTCAGACGGGCCAGATAAGGCCTTCACTCCTCAACAGCTCCACACAAACTACGGACAAGCAGGTCCCGTGTCACCGATACAAGAGAGATAATCCAACCTCACAGATTCGATAATGAAAACAAACGCCTTCGAAATTTAATTAACACTTTATCATGACGATTTATGACCATGGAGCGAAATTTTCCCATGAAAAAGCCTAATGACATTACTAACAGATAACATTAGGATGAATGGCCTACTTTCCTCCTCTAAAGGGGCTTTAGATATGTTAACTCCAAAGCGCACTTATGCAACTCTGACTTAAGAAAGAGATACAAAATTCAAATTCCGTGCAGAATACAGAATGAATCGAGAGAGTTATTCTGAAAATAATAAAAAATCTTCAAATGCATACCTGTACGATACTTGTTAAACATTTACTTTAGTAATTACAAGTTTAACCTCACCAGCAATTTTATTTAGGTCTCGAAATTAAAAGATGAAGATCTACATAAAAATTTCCAACATCGCACTCCTTGTGTGAGTGTACTCATCTGGAGACACTATCGTGTCGGCTAAACGAAGCGGCAAAATCGACAGAACAGGGTTTTTTCCGAATAACATCACACAAAAAAAAACTGAAAATTGAGTCTTGAAGTGAATATGAGAGCCGAACGGGAACGGGGGTCAACCTTGCACATTCTCAGAGTTCTATTGCTCACTTAAGTTAAAACGACCGTCATTTTAGCACGCTGCAAACCTCAGTAACGTCGACGGGCATGTGTAAACAGCACCTTTTTAAGATCAACAAGTGCCCGTGTAAAGATCATACAAATCAGATGAACAGATGTTTAATACGCCCCAAAAATGTGACTCAACTATGTTAACACTATACTCCTACTCTGCGAGGAACAACATGCAAAATTTCGAAAGGAATCAAAATTCATGTCGTCCTTTGCAGTCTAGTTTTGATTCAAGGTCGAGAGATCAGGAAGTATTTCTGGGATGACGCTCAAAAAGCAGTGCAAAAATATCTTCAGTGAGAATGGCAAGGTGTTTAAAACTGGGATTTAAGTCTTTATGGCTAAACTTGTGCCTTGAAACCAGAGCCACGCGTGCCTGTGACAATGCGTCTTCATTTCTTCTAAGGCTGCGCCCTTTTCCTCGGCAGGGAAGCTGACGGAATCTTTTGGTTGTTTATGTAGTTTTTAGCGGCAGCTGAGTCGCGACAGCCCCCCGCATTATCTCAACACGACCTCCTGGGGGACGTTGCCATAAACCATGCACACGTCCTCAGCCAAATTTATATAGCGCGACAAGAGGCGCACTCCTGTTAACAACAAGAAGTTTTTCACGAGATGAAGCGGAACACGCGCACAAAATGCGACATCGCACAGGTTTATTTCTTGAATCGCTGTCATTTGTGACTTCTTCTGCGTGAAGGATGTAACAATTTGATGGGAAGTTGGAAACACAAGTAATTTCTTGGAGTTTTCTTTAGCTGCCTTGTATCTAAAATACCTAAAAGTAAAACTAACATCTGGTAATTAATATAAAGGCCTTGTTTTTAACATTTCTAAACCTAACACACTAAAAACAACGGGATATGAACCGAAAGAATATTAGTGTTATCTGTAAACATAACGGGTCTTAGAACTATTTAAATGAAAAACAAATGAGAAAAGTACTACGGTTTTGATTTCGTAGGGCTGTGGAAGGAGAAACTGACCCCAAAATTCCATACGGTCTGATAAACACCATAATGTTGATCTACGCCAAAAAAAAAACATAACCTGGCATCTCAAATCAAGTTTTAACCTTAAATATGAACCCTATCCAATCTAAAAAAAAACTAAATAAACGGTCTGAGGAGTCACACATTTATCAGTTTTATCGTCTAGTACCTGCAGTAACCTATGTAAATGTAATCTAAACACTGCAGCACAAAATGTTCCTACTTTGCGTCTTGCAGAAGCCCATAGTGAATGGGAGACATATAATGCTCCATGATGGAAATCATGACCTAGCATCCGCAGATGGCACACAAGCTCTCGAAGCAAAGAACACATGGCGCTTATTGTAAAACTGATTCAATACAAAGCTTATTGATGAGAGTCGTGAAGACATGAAATTAAAGGAGTGCACGATAGCTTGAAATAACGGACCTGGCAACTAACTCTGAGTTAGTTGCCAGGGTTACCAAATATATCCATAGGCCTATAATGCTTCATTTCGTCCGCCCATGTTAATGTGTTTCAGCATTAGTTTATAAATTTTCGTTAACTGCAGGTTCTGGATACCTCAACAATTTCAGTTGAACTTTCAATGGCTTCTAGTTGATTGGTATTAATATAAAATAATATGGTAAAATGAATGCAAGTCATAATGAAAAATTATAAAACCTAAGCACTTGAGCAATATCGGGTGGCTATACACACGGTAACACAAGGCTTATTTACCTCATATTCAGAACAAAATGATGTGATGAAGGCAAGTTGGACGTTTCGCTAGTGCTCCCGGGATAGAATTTAGTTGAAAAGAGACGGAATAATGCAGAAAAGATAAAAGAAATAAATATGATAGAGAAGAAAGAGATGGATGAGAATAAGAAGATCGAAGCAAAGAAAGAGATAGGAGAAAGAGATGAAAGAAGGTAAAAGAGATGAAAGTAAAACCAAAGGAAAAATAGGGATGGGGGAAAGCATGACATGAAAGAAAAGTAAAAAAGTGAGGAGAATAGAAAAAGTGGAAGGAAAAAGCGGTGGAAGAAAAGAAAGCCAGTCGAGATTAGCAAAAATTGAAGCGAAGATCCCCTCCAATTAGCGAGCCGATCATTTGTAAGAGACGCACGCACCGTCTGCTGCGGTCTCGTCAGAGGACACAAGAACTCGCGGACCAGCTCTGAGAACAGCAAAAACTCCTCACCTTAATTTGAATCAACAACTTCCGGAGCCTGACAGACAGCTGCTCGTAATAGCGTTTGTCGGAACATAAATATCAAAAAGGTTTCAAGAAGAATCATTGCCCCAACTCATTATATTCAAAGTGTAAAAGTTAGGTAAAGTTAATTCTCAGCGTTAAAGTTTCTTTACAGACAGTAAATTTCGTAAACGACTGAGAGCGCCCCATGATTCTATTCACTTAGAGTCTCTCTTTTATTAACTGACCCAACTTGCCAGTCAAAGTTCTTCAATCAAACGGAACGCCGTCTTTTCAAAGAGCTTTTTCCGGTCTGTTTTATTTTCGAGGTGGACTATTTTGTTCGGGGAGCGCTGAATTTTCGACATCGTCAGCCACGAGAGGAGCATTTTATTTAGTTTAGGACGGTCAAATTTCAGTACACAGTGCGTTGTGTTTGGGAGTGGTGTTGCCACTCAATTTGCGTGAATGGCGTCAGGTTGCCATTGAGCGCAGAGTGACTCTCGCGCACGCCTTCGAAAGCGCGAGAGTGGGAGCGACAAACACGCCATATTTGGCTTCCCTGGCCTTCCAAAACTTCGCACGAACAGGCACATGCGGGCTGCAAAATTTCGCGCAGATAAAAGAGAGAACTTTCGAGTATTTTGAAAGGTTTTCGTGGAGTTCGAAATGCAGACCAAGAAATTCTGAGAGACGCATCTCCCACACCAGCAACTGAAAGGCCCAAGGAAGCGTTCAAGTCTCTTCGTTTAGAAACCTTCAATTTCGACACAAAATAACTCTAAGAAAACTTTTATAAGAACAAGGAGCAGGAAGGTCCTGCATTAGCTGAAATAAATTCTAGCGTACATTGACGGTGCAAAGTTGTAAATCATCAGTGAAGAGCAATTATTTCAGGCGCTTTCAAAACAAAAATAGCCAATTTTTCTTATAAAAATATCTCTTAATTTTTATTCGAATTTAAAATGATTTACATTTTGAGATTCCTGTAGAAATAGAGTCGCAAAAAAAATAATTCCATCAACATTTTCTACAATAACAGCCGAAATGTCGAAGGTAAAAATACTAAAAATTGGCCGAATGAAAAGAAGAATAGAAACATCTCGTAGCACAGAGGGGAAATTTGTTTGGGAAATAAATATCACTGCATGAAAAACAACTTTGGCATGAGAAATGTGGCAACTAAAAAAGGCGAAGTAAAAAACTGTTTCACATTCTAAAATATCAATGAAACGATTTACGGAATACCATATTCGTCACGGAGCATCTTTCACGTACGATACCGCAATGTCATTCCATCTACCAAAATCGAAAAGCAGTTGAGCAATGTTAAACGTTTCTAAGGGTTCGTCCAGCAGGCACGGAAGCACATTCTAATATGAGGCACACTGCACTCGGCCACAGGTCGCGCCGCTGCAGTGCACGTTCCATTGATCGGGAATGACGCAGTCCGGTTAGTTTTACGACTCATCCGACATTCAGATGTGAAGTTCAATAAGGTCTTTGATGAGGACTTTCATCTGCCACGTCAACTAGTAAAAAATGAGACGCTGTAAAACAAAACAGCTGCAAGAGTCCGTCTCTCAGTACACTGTAAGCTGTTTAGTTCAACGACCTCTTGAAGGCATTTAATGCAGTATCACTCTATGAGAATCGCTAACACAAAAAGAACATCGAAGTTCATCCTACTTAAGTACTAGATCCTATGTTAAATCTTTTACGTAATAGCTGTGAGCATAAGTAACGAATACGAAAGACAAAATAAAAGCTTGGCAACCAATTTTATTTATAATACAACTGTTCCTCAATGTAGATACATTTAAGGTTTGTAAATAGTGCGGAATTGGGACCTTCAGGCCTCGAATTCGAGCGAAGACTCTGGTTGAAGAAGTTCAGTGCCTCCAAACGCAAGCTATGTACGTGTCACAGAGGAAGTCGTCATATCTAACAGACACTGACTTAAATAATTAGTTAATAAATCATTCCAGAGATCAAATTGATGTAGCGTAAAGTTCTCAAATGAGCCCTCAGAGAGCGAAGCATATTTCAGAACAATACAATGAAAAACACACATAAGTAAGCGGAGCGGAAAACTTCAAACAATAAAAAACAGTCAAACGAAAGCAAGTTCGATGACTCAGTGCGCTGCGGAGGCCACTGTGATGGAAGCGAGGTGGTCGAGTCAAGTGACACTCATCCTTTTTTTTACAGCCGTAAGATCAAGCTGAAGTTGTCGTAATAAAAAGAAGAGAACGGCGCTACTTTGCGGCCGTGGAGCCATAAGGTGCGCCTCAGAATGACAAATTACGCCAGCTTTAACGTAAGACGAGCATGCAGAGGAAATGAGAAAGGCTTTAGTTGCGCCACCTGATGCTGAAGACACTGCCTCTCCACTTTAGATGACGGCTGTGCAAATTGGAGCCACCATTGTGGACTGAGACTCATTTTGAACTTCCGATTACAGTCATTTCTCAACTCAACTAATGGTATTCATAAAGAGTAATTAATGTCAGATTAGAAAACAATAGGAACGCTAGTTTAAGCCTCCCTAACTACTTAAAGGTATTCCTTGGAAATGAAGGAGGAAGGTACCATTTAGTTAGGAGTTAATGAAACAGTAAATCTATTCACAAAATGTGTCGCCACATAAGATTCCTTGCCCATAGAAACAGTAAGTTAGGAAGTGATTTTATGAAACAAGATAAAACTTAAGAAGAGAGTAGCAAGTGCTAAAACACGAGTCAGTAGTAAACTGAAAAACGATGGTTCTATCGAGCATTTTTTCCAGTTTGAATATCATTCTTGGCCAACTGCCAATAAGAATTACAAAGTTCTGCTTTGTAATTTTATCCTTCGACTGCTGCTAATTATCACACGCAAATATATCCTTTCGAACATTATTTACGAGCATCTATTACGGTAAACAGCGATATTTCCCCCTCGAATTTCATTTCTGAACTGCTATCAATATAAACACGAAAGTTTTCTTCTTCAAGCACCATTTCTGAGTGGCTATTACCACGAACGTGGAAATAACTCACAATCTTTCAAATTCAACTGCACTGATCCACTTGACAAATTGAACTAACTGAAATTTTAGGAGCGCAGATTCATGGCGGTGTTCTTCATCATAAAGGAACTGTATAAGTTTCCATCGTGACCGTCAGTATCTACATCATGGCTTCGATGTTTCCAATGATGGCTTTGCCGATAAGTTAGTCAAAAACGACCCTTCCTCCCACTGATCTAGGTTTTATAAATTAACCCCAAATTAATGAGGCAGCTCACAGGAAAAGCTAATAAAAGCTGCATACCAATATACGAAAGTGAAGTTGATTTCGTCATAATTAAATTTTTCCGTGATTGCGTCAGTTGGCTTAAATCAGGAAACTTTATTCGAGAAGATCTTAAAGCCAGTTCTGTCTTTGTTCTTTAATGATACGAGAAAATGAGTATATTCAATGAGTCGTCCACGTTAGCAAATGCTGAACACGCATGGTACAAAAATCAACATCGAGAATTACTATTATAAATAACGATTCCGTAAGCTGAATTCGTGTTTCAAATAGATATGATCTCCAACGACAACCAGTGACCATGAGTGTTTGCTAAACGTATAGTGGTAGAAAAATGAAAGAATTAATGGTCTTCGATCGAAGATCAACTGGAAGATTTTTAGCAACACGGGTATCAACAGCAACAGAGCGAATTGAAATGTATCTATTTCTTTCTGTGTTCCACAATGCTGAGAGTACGACTGGCTGAGGTCAGATAGCAGCTATAGATGCCCTCGCAAAGTGAATCAGAGCTGCCAGACGGCATTCGTTATTGTCGAAATTCTTAAATGTGGCCAAATTTAATTTGGAAAAAACATGAATTGAATCATTTCACCCACATAAAAGATCAAATTTCGCAATTCATTTCCATAAATAAAACCACAACAGCAACCCTGACGTGCCTGGCCGCGTTGAAAACAGCATGCACGGCTGCAGGAGCGGCAACTGCTCATACTTCACAAACACAAGCACACAGCGTTCGTCTGAGTCACCGCGCGGTGAGCACTGCGGTGTGTGCGCACAGCTGGCGGTCGGTGCTGGCATCCAGCACATCCGCAGACGGGGAGCAGATGGTGCCTCCTCTCCATTATGTTAATTACTTATTCACGAACGCTGAGCGGAAATTCTAAGGTATCACATCATGCGAATCAGCGTCTGAATGGTGAGTTTTAATTATCTCTATTATACTTGAAGGAATCATTTCAATTTAAAAATGAGAGACGCGTCAGGTGCAGATCTATGCTGTGCTCGCTGAGAGAGAAACCTAAGTTGAGGTAAGTTATCTTTAATACGGGGGCTTCTTCTCAGACACAACCTTTGGCCCAATACCAGCTCACCATCCGTAATCAAGGTCGACTCGGACAAAGACATCAATGCCTGACACATCTGAAAGACATATAGGCTAAAGAACAATCACAACTGATAAATCCGCAATAAATTGAAGAGGTGAAGCGGCCTGAAAGCCCTGAAAGTGATGCGACAGGGTTAGCAGGTTCGCTGCCAGCGGTTTTACGAGACAATCGACAACCGCTGCTCTAGAGTAGTGCCGTCAATAAACAACGTGCCAGAGACACCAATCCAGTGTCTCAAACAAACAAGCGATCGTCCGAAAAGCGAAGAAACTTATCACGTCCAAATCGATCGAGAAGACCAGGACACTCATCTGCGCAACACTGGGTGACACCGAGCTGAGGCTTCGCTGTTTTTATTCTGACCGAGTAACAGATTAAGGCGCCAAGTTTAACAGCCCTGATCGCTGTTTGATATTCTAAGGGCAAAAGAGATCAGGTACGAAGCCATGTACCAGAATATGTTAACGTAACTCGACTAGAGCGGAGGTGGCGCCAGTGCCTCTGTGAGACTCCGAAATGGATCGAAGGATGTGAAGCATGAAATCTTTACGAGGTTACCATGAGCAAGTAAATTTACCGCGTGAATGAAAAATACCAGAACGTCGTTCAGAATAGCAAAACAGAAGAAGAGAATGAGCAATATTTAGCGTCTCACTACTTAGGAGAGAAATTTAGCTCCTAATCATTCGTTCACATAACGCATCAAATGATGGTATTTATTAAACGGAAATTCAATCTGTGCAGAAACGGGATGCACAAACAAGTTTAGTAATTAAAAAGGTAGTTTCGAATCATTAATTGAGCCTTATACATACTTCTGAAGATCATTGCAAGGCAAATCGATTTTGCATATACACCTTGCATGGTAATGCGAGCATTAATATCTGCAACGCATTCAACTGTTCACACCTATGGAATATCAGAAGGGGAGTATTTCGTACTTACTGGAGACAATATTTTCCTAGCTGATAACACACGAAATAAAAACGTTCAGATTCCATTTGTCCGTCTAACACACTCATGGAGACATTTACATAGGGGGAAAGATGTGTTCGTGCCCGTGAAAATTTTATTTCCTTATATTCAAGAGAACTGAATCAAATTTGTAAACATTTACCGTACGAGCTCGTAAAAGAATTCATAGATTTAATTTTAATAAATATAGTTTAAATAAATTTCATTTTACAGAAATTAGTACCATTTATTCATTTTAAAGGGCGGAAAAAGTACTTGCAGGGTACAAAAATAGCGCATTATTTTCATTTAATAATTAGTGCAAAAGCCTTTACCAACTTTAATCGCGACCAACCTCATCCTGAAGTTCTCAATTAGAGACTGGCAAGCATTTGTAGGTATCTTTGTCCATTCTTCCTGACATTTATTCTCCTGATTCTTTATGTTTAATTTTCTATTTTTCGGGTTTGAATTGAATTTTCAAATATCGCTACATGGTCTCGACTCGATTCAAATCCGAGGCTGACTTGACTACTGCAAGAAATCAAATATGTTTTCAACAAAACTTTCCATCACAGATTTTGCAGTATGTGTGGGATCATTATTCTGTTTTAAAATCCAATCAGAAGGTAGCTCGGCACTCAATAGAAGGCTGTACGTTTTCTTCTCGGGTTTAAAATATTTTTGGCATTCATTTTAGTCAATTACTGATATTCTACCAACACCTTTGGCAGAAAAAGAGCACCAAATCAAGATACTACAACCACTTAACTTGACTGTTGTCCCCCACACGAGATTCCAATAATTATGACCAAACAGCGGAATTTCAGTTCTGCCTGTCCCAAATACTCGTTCCAAAAACGCATTTTCCTTATCCTGTTCTCTAATGAATTTAACTTTGTATTTCAGAGCCGTTTCGCAATAGAAGTGAATTTTTCTTCGGGGTCCGTTACTTTAGAGAATTCACGTAAATTTAATTGCTTATATATTGTTCGTTTGGTTACATTAATTCCTAATACACGCAAATCATCCTGCAGCTCATGACAAATAACGCTTGGATTTTGTTGAATTTGGCGTCCCGATTATTTCGATAGTCTTTGAAAAATATTCTTTGGAGAACTTGTTCTTCTTTGATTTTAAACTGTGTTGAGTCTTTCAAACCTTGGGGAGAATTAACGTATTGTAAGTAAAATAAATATCCAGGTTACTAGAGAACTTCCCGCAGTTCTTTTCAGAGCGTAACAACCATTTCTTTTTTTGAATTACATAGTCAATTCTTTACCTCATGTCAAGACTGAACTCTCTCGTGTTACTATTAATTGCGGAATGTTCAGGTTTTACTTTTAAAGTTTACCGTGGGTTCTGATACCTTTTTTGAAACTTTCTACAATATTCTACTTTAAAATAAATAATAAACTAGAAGTTTAAAATTCATATTTTTCAAATAAGAATGTTTTTTTCCCTATTTAAAATAAAGAAATAGCAATAATTTTTCAGAATCAAATTTGATTTCATTTTATTTGCATTTCTTAGATGTATCATGCAGCGAATGTAAAAGAATTTTCACTGCGTAGAAATATGTTAAGATATACAACGCTGCCGATCTGAAATAGTTCCCATGTTACTCAAGACCCGTCAGAAGGACTAAGCAGGAGCAGAGCTCATTATATCATATATAAATTATATTATACATACATCATATTATATATACATTATATTATATATACATTATACTTATATGTATACATTATATCATATATAAATTATATTATACATACATTACATTATATATACATTATACTTATATATATACATTATATTATACATACATTATATTTCATATAAATTAGGTGGCAGCAACTCACCGGCGCGTGGTCGGTGGCCCTCCAAATGAAGTGGAGCGCGTGCACGTGCGCCTGCACGGGCACCGTCCAGCCCATCGCGTACTCGTTCACTACTCCCTCACGCACATAAAACAGCTCTGCCTTCAGTCCTGCAAATAGCAAACAATTATCTTCTATTAGTTTTGAAAATACTCTCACTTTTGAAAATATAGGTATCAGTAACTAGTTTTAGAAGTAACAGCTTAAAATTGACTTTTAAAAAGGTGTAACATGTTTCATCAGCATCACGAAACACAAGGAATGATTGCATGCGACTCGTAACACAACACTGCAATAGTCTTCAATTATATTAGATATTTGTACAAAATGTATCGCAGGTAAGCAGTTCAGGTTCGTATTCTATTGTTCGCATTTTGTATTGGAGTGTCACAGAACATGGGATTCCACTTACGCGTATCAGTTGTGTGCCATAGTGGGCGTCTGCCTTTTACATTAAATAAAGTGTAGTAATGCTGACAGTACATAAGAAACAAAAAACATGGAAAATAAGTTCTAATTGCAATCTGGATTCAAATTTCTTTGAAGAATAAGTTACCCTGAGCAACATTTGGCTATTTACGTAAAAAATCGTAATCCATGTCCTAAGCTGTGGTGGTTAGATGAGATTATAAATTCATCATGACCTGCGTAAACGCAACAAAGGTGTTCGCAGGAAAGGAAGGAGGAAGGTGCCGTTTCGGATAAAATAAAGAGAACTGGGAATTTTGGGACAAGGTGTGTCCCGACACCCTGCGCATAGAAAGGTCACGATTGAAAGAAGTTTTTGAAACAAGATACAATTCAAAGAAGAAAGTACTAGGTGCTTATGAAACAGCCCTGAACGAAAAAGATGGTTCGTAACAAATTAATACAAACTATTCAACTTAAACACCAGGAAGGCCTAACATATTATCAGCTCGAGACCTCACATCTTTCCTTTGGAATTGTGCTAGCCAAGGCCAATGAGTCTTACAGTCACTGAGAAGACGGTTAAGTTACAACCGTCCCTAAAAATGGGCTAACATTTCATAATTTCAAGAGAAAATTTAATTCACTGTTCAATGGATTCAGATATACCAAGCCATAGCAAAAGATGTTGAACACACCCAGGCAGCAAAATGTGGGGTAAATAGAGTCACGCTCGAAAGAACAAATTATCAAAAGCGATTACCTCTTTATCTAACAAGAATCTTCCATCATCATGATCGCAATCACCACCGAAAAATATCATGAACTGAAGAGCAAAGAAACAGACCACGGCAATTCCTAATCAATTTTAGGGTTCGTCGAACATAAAAAAGTCCAACGAAGGTGTTGGCCCGGAGCGCCTGGGCGTTGCCACATCCATATTTTGGACTTCCTTAACCAAGGTGTCGAGCTGCCAGGAAAACACTGCCTGCGCCCCTGATCGCCCTTCGATAAGTACCGAAAAAAAGGCTTTCATTTTTTAAGCCATCATAAATCATTAGGCAAGTCTCGCACTCTACATAAAGAGATGGACTAGCGGAGGGATCGCAGCTGTCACTCAGCCATTATGACGTACGATTGCAAATTTTGCCTATGCTCTCAGATTGTGCGGTCTGCCTACGCATCGTCCTTGCACGCACTGCAGCTGCGAGAACCGTTCCCTTCATTATTCGTTTCCTAATACACCACTAGTAGAAAACTTTTTGATATCATCGTAACTAGCATCAGGCCGAAATAATTCAATTCCCCCAAAAAAAGTGGGTTAAGCAGTGTTCAAGAAAATAAGAAAATCCATCCACTTCTTATTCAAGCTAGATCTTCCTAGAACTTGTAAATACATGGAACAGGCATCCGTTGTCTAGGTGCAGCTCTAGCTAAGATTTTAACGAAATTCAAGTACACGAATTTCCACCTGAGATCCATACATCTGAGCAAAAGAAGGAGCTCACGTCGGCGCTATAGGTAACAATGCTGAGTTGTCCGGTACGGTGAGCTGACACTGAGAAGGTGAGATTGAGATGTGAACCGCGGACTGCACTGACAGAGACGAGAGGGCGACTAGGGAACAACAGTGTAACTGGACATTGACGAAGCGAACACGTGGCGCTAACACTGCACAGTTGTTTGCATTACAATGCCAGCCTCATACTAACACACCTAACGGGGAGTCCGGAGAATGAATCTATAGTTAGGTACCTCTGAAAACCTGATTCTAAATTTGAGATGTGCAGCTCATGGCACCGTGATGTGAAATCCACTGAATGAAACAGACAAATGTGTGCGTTTGTGATAAATTTTTCAAAGGGCTCAAGATTCAAAACATACCCATTACCATTCAAGGTATCAGGATAAACAATCCAAGCCTACTTGCATAGGTACTGAAACGACAAGTGAGGTGATGACAATGAGATCATTTTTCAAAAATCCATTTATCAATGAACAAATAATCCCTTATCACGTACGCGAAAACTCAAGGGAATAAAATTATTAATGCCGACACGGATGCGCGTTGCCTACGGTGTGCCCCGTCGCTGCGATGTTAACGCGGGGTACAGGAACACTGCTGCAGCGCCCACGTGCCGAGATCTCATCAAGAAATGAGCTTAGCTGGTAATCTCTACGATCACACTCGTGTGTGATGTAGCGCAATGCTTTGATATCATTATAGCTTTGTCAGGGAGTTTACTGAAATTCTACATTTAAGTTTTACTTATTTTTAGAATAGCATGTCCATAATTCTTTGCAAACAATACTGAACGACTATGAAACAAACGAGCCTTGAACCAGAAAAATATAACTAGAAAAATAACTAGAAAAATAAAAGTGACTGTGAACTTTTGAACGTTTCATATTTCTCAGCATTATAATTGACTTACCAAATGTTTCTCTGACATTAGCATTCTCAATTATAAGATTAAAATTTCCGCGGAGTTAAAATGATGATAACATTTGCGTTGTAGAAGATAGACCAGAATTTAAACGAGTCTCCGGAAGGCAAGTTGTGCATCACTGCTGACCCGCATGCACCTACGCTCGTTCTTTAGCTTCCGCAAGCCAAATTTCATCCCGTCTTGTAGATAAAGAATTTGATGGGGAGTATACGGGGACGCCTCATACAATTACTGATGATGTATGGATGAACGATCGCTGGTGCCATCATGCGAGCGTATTTTCTCCAACGCCCTCGAGGTTACTGCGTTATCAATACCCCAAGTATTCAATTGAAAAATCGTAATAAAAAGAGTTTTTATCATATCTATAGTAATCATTAGTATTACTTTGAATACCACATAACATTTATGATTGACGGTTGAAAATTTTTACTTATATTGCCGTTATCACAATCGCCGTTCTAAAACTGAACACCTGAGTTAAATTACCATGAGCAGCAGAATAAGGAAGTAACTGCTCGGAAGAGAACTCCAAAAATTATGCAATGAAAAATTTGGTGCGAAAATATATTATAGCTGTTTATAGAAGCGGACTTTGAAATCCATTAAGTTGCTGAAGTGTTGAGGGTTTGACAAGTTGCCCCAACATGAGAGCTAAATCACTTGAAAGAAAATGAACAGACTGGTACCAATTTCTGAGCATGTGTTCTACATTCAAGAGCGAATGCGTCTCAAAACAGAAAGGTGCAGCGAGACGATGAAAGAGACGAACACAGACATCAGAGAAAAATATTGATTTCACTGAACGCTGGCTTTAAAACCAAGAGAGGCTGAAGAGGAACAGAAAGGGAAGGCCTAGCTACCAAGTACAAAGCAGACTCTAGTAACAATCATCACTGATTCCGCTGTGAAAAACTAGGAGTGATATCCAGTACAAAATCGATCACAGCATTGAGAGATCTCCGACACGACAAAGCCTGAGCCACTGAAGGGCTTGCAAGCAAATAGCACTACTTCCATTAATTATCTAAGGCTCGCTATCGAGGACAAAACTTTATTCAGAGAAAAGAGTTTCGGTTTTGAGTTTTTCGTTCGTGAAGAGCTAATTCTTTGGGTTACGGAGCAAAGCAATTCCTTTCAGAGCACTGTCTGAAAAAGAACTTCAAAATGTTTTAGAAATGAGTGTATTGGCGAAAACTTACGAACCGAGAATATCAGGAAATAAGAATTGGGATTCATTAGCCGAAAATTTCAGGAAAAGAGAATTGAAATTCAATTAGCCCAGAGTGTCAACAAGGTTTTTTTCAAGCTAATGAGGGGACACTTCAGAGAGACGACGATCCACCGACAGGAGCTCTCGGTGACTCGAGCTGTCTGTGTGCGTATCGGAATTCTTTGATGGTCGCAATTAGAGTATTGGAGCCGCGTGCGAAAAATGCATTTCCACCAATGTATAGATATACAACTGATATCACCAGAACGAAAATATTTCTTCCGAGCATACCAACTTCAAGTTTTCATCCAATTCAACAATAACTGGTCTCGTGAATTCCAGAGGAAGTTTCATCCGACTGTAAGTTTTCATCCAATACAATATTAATAGGTCTCATGAATTTCAGCTTAAGTTAAGCCTGGCGACATGCACGGTAGACCTCATTAGCATTCTTTGTCTTTTGCTCGTATACTCCTGCACCTCCCAGATTACATACCAGCTTACCTACGCAATGGAAAAATTACGTCGGTTTTTCCCCAGAAGATTTTTAAGTACGCTAAGCTCATTTCATGAAAAATCGTGAAAAAAATAAACACAATGTTGAAGATGTATTTCAATTTATTTGTTAAACTTTATTCATAACAACAGGAGTACTCGTCCAGAATCTAAGTCCATTTGGCCTTGAATGCGCGTAGTTTTTAAATTTTCAAGTTTTTGTTGCTACATTGGTGTTTATTTAGCAACTTCTAAAAAAATAGCATACTAATAAAATCTTGGATTACTAGCATACATCCTAATATTATCATAATTGATTTGCACGATGAATTCTGAACAAAAGTCTATGTCCAACTCCAATTCAACAAACTAGGTTTAGACTCTGCATTTCTAGGTGCAAATTCACCAAGTGCGCCTCCCCCTTGAATAAAATTCCTATTCTCCCGAAGAAGGTTGCCCAAAAAATTTTTGCACTCTCTCGACTGAACCAAGCCCAGATACCATAAGGAGCTCCGACAGCCTCAATGAAAACAACGAGCATCAAGATGACGTACATTATCAAAAGCTTTAGCCAGTCAATAAACGTAAATTCGTACGTTTTATATGAGCCCGCTCTCTATGAACGATCCTGAGCTCCACAAACCCCCATAAGGTTGAACCAAATCCCAGTTTTCAACGATGAATATCTCTTGCGCTACCGTTTTGGGCGCCAGTTCTAAAGAATGCCAGAACGTTGGGTGCACCAACCTACAATCAGCGGCGAATTTCCCAGCGAAACATTAAATTATCGAGTCGACCATCTCCTCATCCTGTCAAGTAATATCTGGCTACGAGAGGTAAACTGTCAACATCAACTCCTTCTAAACTGAAGGGAGCTGTTCTCAGGAGAAGCAGTTCCACACTTAAAATTGATATGATCTGCTACGTCAATGATGAATGTCTCTTCAAGTGCCGCCCAGTATGTTGGCTTTGGGCAACTGCATGACGTAGTGAACCTCCAACACGGTAACTATATCCTATCATTTATCCTCATTTTCTTGTCATAAAGAATGGCCGATGCCGATCACAGCAAAAAGTTGCATTGTACAAGAATGTCGACGTCCATTTGTTGCTACCCTATACTAACATCTTGGTATTCATTGAATTTTCTCCTTCATGTTGATATCTAGTTAACAGAAGTGAAAATTCGAGCACATCGAACGAGATATTGAAATACAAAATCCAAAGATTGGAGGCAACATATTGGAGGTATTGTCGAACCCAACTCGAAACAACGATTTATTTCCCCAGAAATCATAAATCCCGATTATTAGCTCGAGAACACTTATATAAGCGACACCGAAGTTGAGGTATCGTCTGGACCAACTAAAGTTTCGTGAGAAGAAATTGGGTATTGACTTCATTCAAATGAAGGCTCATTCAAGCAAAATCGTTGAAAAGATAGTGAATTTTTCCGTCAGCCAACATATCTCCGGACCACGAACATCGTTCAACATGATTGCGCAAAGAAAATGCAAAACATTCGCACTCAATTTTGAAAGGAAAAAGCCAAACCCAAATGCGACATTCAACAAGAACAGAATTTTAATATATCAAGTTGCAATAATAAATAACACATACACTGGTCATATTGAACGGACACAGCCAAACTGGTCTCCGTTGTGCAGGAAGAACAACAGGAGGCAATTTTAACGTGAGAAATTGGCGATTGACCCTGAGAGATATGCATTGACATTTTGAATACGTGAGAACACATGGTAAGTTCATGAACAATGCAATGAAAAGCTCACAAAATATTAGTATATACCATTCTTTTTGAAGACGTAAGGCAGAAACAACCTCGTGCATGCTGGCATCAGAAATAGAAGAGGACAATTTGAGGCTCATGAATCAGCGGTGAGGTCTGGAGGCCTCTGGATAAATTCTCACGAAGAATGTTGGAACGCGATGCCATTTGTTCATATCGGCTTGTGATCTGCCTGGGAAATGCTCGGCTCCGCGTCCCTTGCGTGTGGACGCGTTGGGAGGATCAGAGCGCACACCGCGAGCATTGTCCTGGATAAAGAGGTCTTAGTTGCCCTTACAGACTACCCACTACAGCCTCCAATAAAACACACTAACTCAACCCCAAATAAAAGATGCGCGTGCCAGATAACCGAGAGGTTTCCACGAAATGCGCTGAATAGCGATCCACTATTTGTCTTCGTTCGATACTAGGAGCTTTTATAAACAAATATAACATGTCAGTTTGAATTAAAACAATCGAAATAAATTGGTAGTTCTAATGTGCAAACTCTTTTCAGTAGATGAAGTGAAAATCGCTCAAGCACTGACGTGAATCGACGTACAGAAGAAAAATGTACCACGCCGACAATACTCGATTGCCTTTTGAATCAACGAAGACTGAATGGTATTGGTCGTAACCTGAGCACTGGGCAGGTATGCTGTAAAAAACGGAGATGAATCGCAGACGAAAGGCGGAGGATTTACGTCACCGAAGCTGCACGAGCCGCACTTCATGACGGGGAACGAGTTAGATTTGGCCAAATTGAGCAAAATTTACCCCAAACTGATGCACGAACGAAAGATAAACAGTCATGAAAGATCATGACTGCAGCTTTTGAAAATAAGGAACGAAGGGTTGCCCATGACCACTCAAAAAGTGAATCTTTGAAGCATAATACTGCACAAAAAGTGATGCAGTATTTCGTTCTAACCCAAAATAATATGTTTCAATGAGTCCAAATGGGAAGGCAAATTTTACAGTATATAGAAGAAAACTAGAGAATGTAACTCAACGTGAAAAAACAGAAGGAACTTGGGCAATGTACTCGTGCACGGCGTGTGAAAAATTTAGGCAAACCAAAAGTTATTCGAACACCGCTATCAGCACGGACCGGGAAGTGGGAAAGAAACAAGGTATAATCACCTGCGCTGAACTTACCAACGCGATTCTCATACTCCCGATGCGAAGCTGTTGCTTAAATTAAATTCTACTTAGCGTGACCGATGCTAAGTAGAAGCATGACCATCTCAGGATGGTCGAGTCTTCAATCGAAATTCACGTAGCATCCCGTAATGAATTAAACACATAGAATCAACGTACATGAAGCTAAAAGCTTCAAAATTTTCCCAAAGTCTACGAAAGCTAATCCAACCAATTGAAGGGATAATTTTCATTGTTGGAATTCCCTCTTGATTCGAAAGCGGTTATGTTAATCGCAAATGAAAAACCCTTGGTGTAAATCTTGATGTTTGGAAAACGATCATTCGGAATTGAAGAAGCTCAATATTTTCATAACTAAATCTAGACTTCCTTACGAAAGAAGAAATCAATCGGCGAATAAAAAAACAGATACTCTCAGAACTTCTTTTTCACTCAGGCATAAAATATAACATCCGTAAAGAATTACAGTATTTGATCCATGTGTAAATTAATACCATCATTTAACACCAGATTGTCCATCTCCGTATCGAACAATTATGCAGTTTCTCGCCGACCCTCCCAAAAGCAGGTCGCAGGAAAAGATACTAAGCGTCAGGCGGCAACTTGGGGTTTGTCGTCATGTGTTAAATTTCTTAATTCTGAATTCAGGTCAATCGTCGGAACGACAATCAGGTCACGTGTAGAGTGAGTAATCATTCCTCAAAACCGCCAGACCAGTCACACGACGGTAAGCCTTCAGGAAGTTGTTACACAGGAACCTTCATTGCGTTTTTGCAATTTTATAGTTTTCAGAATCTGTGGATAACATCAATGAGTTTTTCCAGAGCAACAACTGAACAAAAATCGCGCACAGTTTCAGGTATGTACCTACTCTTCAAGTTTTCGTTCACATATTTCAGTGAAAGTTTCCTTTCACTATTGAGTGCGAATGTTTTGTATTTTCTCTGCATATTCATGTTGAACGATGTACGTGGTCAGGAGATATGTTGGCTGACGGAAAAATTCACTATCTTTTCACCGATTTTGCTCGAATGAGCCTTCATCTGAATGAAGTCTACATCCAATTTCTTCTCACGAAACTTTAGTTGGTCCTGACGATACCTCAACTTTGGTGTCGCCTATACAAGTGTTCTCGAGCGAATACTCGGGATTTATGATTTCCAGGGGAATGAATTCCGAGATTAAAATTAAATCCAAGGCCCACATTTTCAGCATCACACTCGAAAACGTTCGAAAAACTGAAACCTTTTCCGCGGAGAACGTGGCTCCTTCGAACAAAAAATAGAGAACGGGCGTGGCGCTTGGCGTTCAGTTCTATGACAGAATTTCCACATGGGCCTTTTTTCAGACACAAATTCCCAAATTTTCCAATTTGGCCATCTAGAAAATTGATTTCGTAAATTTATATCACACAGCCTATTTCAAGCATTCAAAGTTATCAAATTATGAGTGGTGTTCTTGGAAAAATTATTTAAGAAAAAATTGAGAATTTTGGCCAGAAAATGGCAATCTGACAGGGCTGTTCTATAAACAAGTCCTGACCCCTCATCCTCTTACCTGCACCTGACAGACCAATTGACCAAATCTCGAAGTGAACGCTAGCGCGAAAGCCCATCTTGATGTTGGACCACGTGTAGCGGTCTTTGGTCGCATATTTTTGTGTGAATCTCTTGAGTCACAAAAATTTACCTGAACGAAATTCTAAAAGATACTATGAAACCCAACACCAGCTATAATGAAATGTCTGAGAAAGATGCGGCAAAAACCGCGTATTATCGAAACAAACGAATCACTTAGTTTTCATTCAAATTTTTAACATCGCTCGTTTTCTCCGTCGCTGAACATGAATTTGACTCCAATCATAGATTTAATTTTGATGTGAAGCTTATTTGCACAGCAACTAATTTTTGCACGCGATATCACAGTTTGGCCCCATTAGAGCTCAAAATATGACGTACAATAAAGTTCCTCAACATCGCCTCTGCATAAAACCCCGTTATCTCAATTTCCAGTCTTTATTGAAAGCTAAGTCTCTCAAACCCGCTAACTCCTTCCCAGTTTTTGAGTTTCCTCGGCCCGCAAGCAGCCCAACTTCAATTCACTTCAAGAACATTTTTGCATGCAATGTAAATGATGAACATTTTTGTGCTGAGCACCGTGAACAAAAGAAATCCCCGTCAATTTAGCAGGATTTTATTATTGCAGCTCCCGTTCAAAAGACTTGAGGGACAGAAAACTTCTAACAAGAATTCGTCAGCAGAAAGATGGAACTTATGAAAGGATAGGGTTTACGGAACACAAAAACGTCATAACAACGGCGAGAGGGAGACACGAAGCAATCAAGATAAAAGAGAACGTTCTTACGATAAGCTGTTTCATAAAGCAGACTAAGAAGTAAATATGATACAAAAGATTCTGTGGTAATTAGAAAATACTCAAGCCGTCCCTGTGTGTGGAATTATCCCAGTGTTTGAGTTCGCAATTAAAATGCAAAAACACAATATTCAACGAGTAAAAAATAGTTATATGATACCTCGATAAGTGCGTCACCATTTGCGACGTACGTCAACTGCTGCATTGGTTCCGCATAAAACTGATTAATATTGATTTTAACAATGTCAGTGCATTAAAGTGTCAAAGCCCCCAATGAGAATTCTAATGCTATTTTCATTTTAAAAATAGATAACATCTTTCGAAACAGATAAGTAAACCGTACTCAGTATTTAATAAAATTTGCACCGACGGAGAAAAAAATAGAAATGCAAGCAAATATAAAAAGTGCGTTTCACACAAGTGTTTTTTGTTTCAATGAGCAAATCTTTTCAAGTTGGGAAATTATTTTCAATGAAAGCTCCGTGTAAGATTTAGGTCAAGAAAGACAAAAAACATATATTTAACCGTAAAATTTCCCAGGATACATGTACACTTCCATGAACGAACTACGCTAAGCATAAAAATTATCACATAAACTAGTCTACCAAACAAAAATAAGAAATAGAACTCAATTCATTGTTAACTACTCGTTCAGCGATCGTTGCACAAGCCTTGAACAAGACGACCACCAAAGAAGCCGACGTAATTTGATGCGACCATTTTTAGCGTCTGGAGAATTAAGTGCAACCCAACACGATGCGGGTAAACATGGCGTAAAAACCGAAAATTCAAATGATGCATTGAGAACTGACAGCGCAATGGAGATGTATACCGGGGAAAAAAATAAAATACTCAAGTTATAAATGAAAACAAGATTCGCTTACAGTGGGTTACTCATTACGAATATAGTAATGAGTTCAGTTATCGGTAAATAATTATCTTGGATAGACGCTGTCTACACTTGAAGGTTTCACTGGTGTCGAATTTTTTCAAAATATCGAAAATAAATAGCGGAATGATTGATGGGTTTCTGAGAAGACTTACGTATATAGAGCTCTTGAAGAAAATCTCAAAATTAAAAAACAATTGCTCGGTAATAATTAATTACTCTCCTAGCTAAAACACTCTAGTCCTTCACTGCAAGCTGTTCAGGATCGTCATGAAATCAATATCTATCAAATTGAAACTCTTCAATTTTCTAATTCTTCGAGTTACACGGGAAAACTCTAGTATATATTGCACATCCGCTTAAAAACAATTTTTTTTTTTAAACTAAATTTGCATCTTAACTTAAACGTTAATCATTGAGTACGTAACTAAAATATCAAAAATGTTTTTTTACATTTAATTTTTTTTTGTTCGATATAAATTTTTCAGTTATTCCAAACAACGTGACAAGTACTTAAACTTTTGCAGTTACGCAGACAGGATGTTATGTGAATGTCAAAACTCACGGATTAATGTTAGGTAAGAGTTTAGCATCTCGGTTACGAATAATTTCATCCAACTGTGATATATGTATTTTAAAGATTAGGTATTAGTTAATATTCCCCTTTGATGGTGATATATGAATAGCAGTTCTTAATACATGTTCTCAGTTTTGATAGCTAACACACATCTACAGTTATTGAGACACATCTTATACTTCAAGGGAGTGGTGGAAACGACGATAGCCGAAGAATGCACAAAATTCAAATTCAACATGAATAAATCAGTGTCAGCATCATAGCTTGACAAAAAACTTCCACCTTTGCATTCAACATTGCATGATTTCACGATCTCAAGTAAAGAGTGATAGAGCATTCAAGTGCACGGTATCTGAAAGAAATAACCCCAGACTTAGTGGCTCACATTTGGCAGCGGTCGGATAAGCCACAGGCTGCTTTGCTTACGCCAATATCGCCCTGCATTATTCAAGGCACGCGAGGGCCCAGCATAGAGACAGAAGAAGCCATTTAGCCGGACAGACGTGGGAAGCGATCGTATAAGCCAACTTGAGATGAAACGCCTCGGCTGCACAACACATCGGCTACCTTCCACTGCCTGAGAATGCGCCCCGTATTTCTAACGTTACACCTAAAAATATCTCTATTTCCATCTGGGCAATAACATTATCTTCAGAACAATGTGACTCGATGCGAGTTATTTTCAGCAGCGTGCCCAGATGTATCTTAAAGATTCAATATTCAACTGATTTTCATTTTCCCAAATCAAATTTCATTTCAACCGGCAGACGCAGATAAGGAGGAAGATCGGTTTCCAATACATGAGTATGAGAAGCTCGTTGCGTTTGCGGTACATTTATCATGCCAGTAAAAAGAATCATAAAAAATTATTTCTAGAAGGCGGAGAAGGGCCAACATTTTATCTGTACTCGCCTGCAGCTTTAGAGACACATAGTCAGGTATGTCGACAAAAATACTAGAAGTAATATGCTAGTCTCAATTGTGTTGCCATCAATTTGCAGCTAACACTGAATTAAGGACATCAAAAACACTCAACATTACTGCGCCATCTGACATGCGCGTTCAAAATCTTTTTAAATAAAAAAACAGATATTGTCTCAATTGAGCGAGTTTTCACTTCTCTAAACGCATCAGCGGAACGGCGCCTCCTCAGCGTAAGCTGCTCATTACGGTGCCCCTCTCTTCATTTACTGCCCGCACTAACGCGAGTGTCTCACCATTGTGTCCCTTATGTGAATGAGAAAAAAATGGCATTCCTGTCACTTAAAGAAGACGTTTTGACCGATTTTTTGCCGAGTATAGAGCACTTTTAGGAGCGGTGTTATCGGCGAGCGAGAGGAAAGCGCTCTCGGGAGAGTCGCTCGCTATAACGCTTCAGACGCGCTAACAAGCACCAGTCGGGCGTGAACACGCCACTCCGAGTTACCACAGCATTCCTGTACTCAAGAAAACAGCTCCCTACTGCACTTCTCTGTCAACGTAAATCTAGGAAACAGAGAAAATCTCGTCGAAACGACGCACCTGAAGCTATACAAACGACTTACAGGTGGGGACCGACTGGCCAATGTCTGAATTAGTCGAGCAAAATTTTACGGCTCTTCTTCGTTCCAATCGAGAGCCTCTAACTATTTTGAAGACGAAGTGTCGTTTTTGGGCAGCGATGTCTGCGCGACTGACGAGCTTCACGAGCCAACGCACGCAGAACAAAAGTTAAAACATTCTGCACTTTTAGCGAGACTTGATGTTCTTGAAAAAACAGCATTCGAAATCCCTCGGTCAGCTAGTATTGGAGGGCAAGTTAAGTAACTCGAGACGCGCTTAGAATGAATTTTTTTCTGATGAGAATTGAGCAACAATGGTGAGTTGTCGCTGCCTGCACTGTACACAAAATTTTAACGCACTATCACGTTAAACATATAGTTAACACGATTTATCATAAATACAACTATTTTCCTAGAAAAGAGATTGCTAAAAACATAACATCAGCACAACTCTTGACATCCGTTGAGAAAATAGCCATTAATTCACCAAACTAACTATCTGTTGAAAAATTTTCCGTGTTGAAAATCCCAACTTTAATTTATAATTAGTTAAGTTATGCTGGTCACTAAAATTTTCAAGTTTTGAGTTCAAAACGATTCCCTCACAAGAATTACGACCCGCGTGTACAGCACATCGTGTCCGTACTGCATGTACATGAAGTTGCACGACCCCAAACAGTACAATATTTGAGATAAAATTAACATTGTGCACGCTTTTTTATAGAGGATGGTGAAGAGTACGAGAGGTGGGAGAAATATGGCACCGACGGCGCCAGATGGCCAAGAGCAGAGCGCAAATTGCAGCTTGTCTCTCAAGCACAGCAATTAGCAGCCAAAACAAAAGCAATGGACTTGAGTGTGACGGCTTCGGCAGACCGGCACTAATGCGACCGATGACAGCAGTGACATCAGGACTGCCAGAATGCTCTTTTTTTTCTGGCCAAATATCTCAAATTCCAGCTTCTTTCAAATATTATTTAACCAAAAACAGCATTCAGTGCGGAGCCACCTTGGTGGACTGTCATACTTTGACCTCTCTTTATGGTCAAATTTCATTTGCAAACGTGAAATTAGAAAATTTAGTTAAGAAGAAAAAATAATCTGATGAGAATTGAGCAACAATGGTGAGTTGTCACTGCCTGCACGTACACAAAATTTCAACACATTAGCAGGCTAAGCATAGAGGTAATACGATTCATCATGAATACGACTCTTTTCCTAGAAAAAGGATTTCAAAAATTTCTGTCACGCAAAAAATATTCAGAAAAGAGTTGTCACAAAACTGGTTGTAGCCAGAGTACCTCTTTATCTCATAACTCGTCTTTCGTTTATGAAAGCCTGATTTAATCGCACCAGCTAAAATCGTTTACAAATTTTATCAGAACGATTAGCCAACGACAATAATAATTATTTTAGATTGTCTACGCAAGGAAACGTACTAGCTTCCATTCGACTCGGAACATAACGATACAGTGCCGCCATTTCTAAATGAATGAGGAAAGCTTATAGAAGATGATCTTATTAGATAAACATTTTGCATCTACCGAACAAATAGTAGTTGAAAATGAAAACTAATAACCAAATCCCGTTGATTGAACATGAGTTGCTACGCGATCATGAAAAATCTGCGATATACAGTATGAATGAAAGAGCGGGCCGACGCGGGAATTTGAGAAGCAATCCTTGACGCGGTCTCCAGATCATTCTTGTTTACCGCGGTCATTGTGCACAAGTGACGGCCGAGACAAAAGCTCTTTGTGGCGTGTTTGCTTAGGAAGAAGGACAGAGGTCGAGACGGCCACGAATTTCTCATCTTTTGGGCCCGTCCTAAGGAAAAGTAAGAATGAGGGACTAGGAAGTCACACTTGGCGTTGGCGTGTTTTGGTTCGGTAGTCAATAAACAGGGCAGCGCTTGGCAGTAAACAAGAGCCGTCGTTTGCTGTCACTAGAAGGGCTTCGTCTGCCTGTTTCACACCGGCACCAGAACGAGTGACATAGTCAAGTGTCCGACCAAAATAGTACACAAAATCCGGACGTGTGCAACAACTACCACAAGGGAGACAAATTTTTTTCGTGAGAAAACATGAACAAAAAGTATAGAAAATCAGATCATGCGCGACAAATACATACAGCTAAAGATTCATTCTACTTGTGAAAAAAAATCGAATAGTATGTATGAAAGGTTCGACAACGTGTAACAACTTCTACGAGGCAATCATAAGTTCATTTTTTAGGAAAAGAGTTGATAAAATAATACAGAAGATCAAATCGAGCCTATCAACTACTCCAAGGTAGACATACACAGAAAACAGTATAATGTGTGCGGGATTCAGGATTCTAAGAGACTCTCAAATTGATCACGCGCCTCACATTGTACAGAAGAAAATAACTAGAACAATTTTAATTAAACCTCAGGACACAAACTCGCATTCAATTTCGTTTCCTTGCTTGCAGGTTACATCAAGGTATTGAAAACACGATCGTATTTTTGGAAGAACGAGATTAAAGTCATAATATTATGCAAGACTCATAAACACCCACGGAAGTCACGAGGACTCGCATCATTTGGTTGCGGAACTTCCGAAAGAAGGATAAGAAAAGTTTTGGTGATGAGCAAAGTTGTGCTGCAGTGAGCGTGCAGCAGCCAAGCCCTGCGTGCAGCATGCCAGCACTGTGTGCAGCATGCCAACACTGTGTGCAGCATGAAAGTACCGCGTGTAGAATGTAAGCATTGCGTGCAGCAGTCAAGCGCTTAGCAGCAAGCCATCACTGATCGAGTGTAGTAAGCATGCCCTGCGTGAAGCATGCAAGAGTGTAGTATGCAAGCACTTCGTGCAGCACACAAGCACTGCGTGCAGCATGCCATCACTGCATGCAATGAATAAGCCCTGTGTGCAGCATACAAGCACTGAGTGCAGCATACAAGCACTGAGTGCAGCATGTAAGCACTGTGTGTAGAGCAAAGCGATGTTCCCTCAAAATCGCCCAACATCTACGCAGCACGAATAATACCATGGATTATTATGGCATGTCTTACGTGCGTACAGGCACTGATTCAAAAGATTTAAAAACAGGCGTTGTCGATTTTCTCAAAAGCATGAACGTGTTTTTACCAAAATTGCATACTAACGCGATGCTGTAGTTTACTAGGAAAGCTTGATCACCAAATGAACTTGCTAGAATAATTTGATGGATTTTCATTATTAAAGTAAACGAAATTATGTGCGAGAACACGTGAAGACTTTAAGTGATGCAAACACTAAAACACTCTCAAATGAACAGCAATTCTTCAATTACAATTTGAAGTGAACAATAAATGTGCTCAAATTCATACTCTCACTGATTTAATTGATGTTTGTATGAAAGTAGGTCATTCTATTTCGGCAGGACACAATCCCAACAATACGTCAAGTTATAAACTTTCGCAGAAACTTGTCAAAATCAATGTAAACAAATCTAAGCAATCTGATGAGGGCATGGAACACATCCGAGGCCATTTTCTTTAACAATAAGAAGAATTAAAAAACAGGCACACCAATTCGCATGAACTCTCTCATGGAAATATGAAACACGAAGGAGCATTTTATCAATTCCAATATCATGATTTCAAAAAAAATTCATATTCATGACATTTCCCGCACAGGATATTAATTTTCACCCGAAAAAGATTTTTTATTGCTCAATTTCGGCGGTTTAATTAAGAGGACCCCGTACGAGCATTACAGTGAAAAATTAATACGATTGTAAAACAATTACTAGACATAGCCACTCGAGCGTCAATAGCCACTTTCACTTCAGTTCAATTGTAACCAGTCATAAAATGTCGGCGGAAATAAATTGAAAGTAGCGTCGCTGTTTGAACGAAGCAGATAGGCGTCAATGATCGGCCATACGGGCGTAGCGCTGCCGTGTCAATATGCGAGTGACGCGCATCCTGCTACGAATTTATTTGAACGATCCTCGTATATCTAGAATCAATTTGCATTTCAGTCTGGCATGGAAATTTGACTGAATATGACCAAGTTAAAAATCGCTAGCGGCACTCGTTCAGATTAGCGCAGTAAGGCCGCAGTTCAGCGCAGTAATGTTAGGATGAAGGAAGGGCGCCGCAGTCCCTTAGATGGCGGCCGAGGCTGCCATGTGGCCGCCCAAAACTGCGCTGCTTCACGCAGAACAAATGCAGAGCAGGGAGCTACAATGATCAAGCAGACAATTTTGCTCATCCGCTGCGCACCGGCGCCGCCGCTAGCCCCATGAACGAAACGCCGATTGAGGGCAGCGTGAACGGCGGGGATTTTTAGTATGGAAATTCTTCTTAAAATTATTCCTACCACTGTCAACAAAGGTTTGCTCCTTATTTATTTTTAGACGTTCAGTGCTTTGAGATTACCCCTTAGACGTTACAAAATAGTCATTATATACTAAGGAATGAAGTCAGGCTAAATACCAGCTGACATTATAAAACGCATGATGTATGCGCTAGTAAATGATCCCTTCACACGAGTTACACGGAAAACCCACAGCTGCTGCATGAAGTACTTCAGCATTAGTACATCAAAGACAGCAACAAAACTCTTCATGTGAAACATTGATGGCATAATTACTGCATTATAGGCGCATCCGAAACCATAGCTTGGCGCTCCCTGACGACCCAAAGACCTCCGATTATCGCCTGTAAAACGCCCCTACAGCAACAGCGGCGCTCTCGCCTGCAAACTAATGAAGCAATAAAAACTTTGCGAGAGCTCAGCTCTTATATATAACACCGGTGATGGAGCATCTTTTTTACTGGCTATCATAACACTGGTCATTAACTTGCCCCAATGGCGTGGGCGGCTTGCGTTTATGCATACGCTGACCACCGGGACATCGCCTTTTAATTATACCGAGCACAAAGCACAAAGGTGACACACATTCGCATGTGCCGTTTTAAAATAATGTAAAATATTCCTAGAATCAGCTTAAAAGTGTTACGATCTTTACTCTGCTTCCACATGGACACAAATGAACACCAGTCTCGAGTCTCGGTTAAAGGTGGCTATGAAGACGGACAAGTGGAAATCGGTTTTTGTCACATCACCAACAAGGACCGGCGAAAATATTCGGAAGGAAATGAAGGCAGGCAGCGGGACACTCACTCAGGCCAGGTGCTGCGAAGACAGATCGAGTTGCCCCTCAGACTCGGGGTTGCAACGAGGGACCTGACCCAGACGTTTGAAGCGGCCGTGCCCGCAGCTGGGTAGCCATTCTGAATACAACCGACTAGGAGACGCGGTCGATAGATTCGTTACTGTTCATTAACACTTCGACTGCGGCAGATAAAACTGAAGTTTGTATTGAATTCAAATTCAAAGCCTATTGTAGGAAGGAATGTTGAAAGTACCAAACATTAACTTGATCGTGTTTTCATTTAATTTTTGTTTAGTTAGTTTAGTTTTTTACAGGCTATCATAACACTGAAAGCGCAGCCACGAAACTAAACATTAAGTTTAGTTTCATTAAGTATTCATCTGTAAAATTTCGGTTTATGACTACGGGTTGCTCAACAGCATAATTAAGACTCTCTCAGTGACCAAAAATGACTCACATCGCAGTTAAAGTGTTAATGAGTTGAAATAAAAAAGCATGGACAATGTTAAATCAAATACAGAGTGACACTATGTATTTTGAAGCAATCGTTCCCGCAGCCATGCTATGAGCAAGTCACTATAACCCACGTTGATGGCTTCATCACTGTTTATCAATGAGTAGAAATTCGGAAAAAATTGAGCAATGTTGAATCACATGTAAAGTGACACAATAAATTTAAAAGCCGAACATAGAGGAAAAATTGTCATAAAAATTGTTTATGTAGCCATTCTATGAGCCACCAACTTGGAGCCATGCAAGCTCGTTGGCTTCATCAACATCCAATAACGAATTGAAATAACTGACAATGTTGACACTTTTGACAAATGTTAAAAGGGATCAATATATAAACCAATCCAGAGTGACACTGAAAAATTAAAATCTTAGCAGAAAGAAAGAATTGCCAAATAGTTGAATAAGTGAGTGCAGGTCAATAAACAACACTCTAGAATGTGATAAATCACGAAGAAATTCACTCAACATTGCTTTATTAGAAGACAGTCAATCGTTAAAATGTACTACCTCTGAAGTTGAAATGTTAAAGGAATAATAAATATGATAAATTAATAAAGAAATATCGAGTGAATTTCTTCGTGATTTATCACTGGATGAACTTCAACTGTTTCGTAAATTTGAGAAATCAGAAAAGAAACAGTCTAGAAATGAATCCCTAATGCCGATTTTCCACAAATTATATTTCATTGTGCTGGCAAATTTCTTGTGGGCATAACAATTAGGATTTTGATCAATCTATGGATATGCCTACCAGGAGATACACATGTAACTACACTTTCTTAAAGCCAACTTATATTATTATATATTCATCGTGCAGTCATCCTAATTATCTATATCCATAATTATCTGCATAGACATGGCTAAAATTTGTTTTAATAAACGCTGAGTTTAAACTTTGCATCTGCTGAACGAATAGATTCAACAGAGCAATAAAAATCTTTCCATGATAGTCAAACGGATGAATAAAGACGATTTCTGTAGCCTCGAAAACATTTGAGCACTTGGCCATTTCCATTGCATGCCATTGCATGACGAAAAGTAGTAATAGGGTAACTGAATGGTATCATCTAAAATATAAGACAAAATTTAAGTCTACTTCAAGAAATAAACTGATTCAATAGCATTGATTGAGTTCATCACAGAGAAACACAGTATCTCTGAGGCACACCGACGATCACTAGCCTGTGCTACCTACTAGTCTCCCTCCTAATGAGCTGAGAAACTTTACATTACTACTGCAGCGCGCAGTCACCAAGATACACTCAAGGGTCATTTCAGAGAGTGCTTCTTTTACGACATAATGAATTAGAAGCCTGAAAAATAACCTTGTCAGATCATGATTCTCAACACAATAGATGAGATCATATGAAAAGAAATCAAGTAAATTATGCCAAAGAGCAACTTACCCCAGTTGAGAGCGGAACGATTCTAGCAATAAATAACTTGGCACTGCTAGCCCGGAAACTATGAGTCCAACGTAGAGCAAACCACAGAGCAAACCTCAAGTCTCCACCTGGACCGAAGAACTTCAGCAGTTCAACCACATTATTTAGTGAGTGGCGGCATGAGCGCGACCGCCGTTCCCTTTAGCGGCTTCTGCAGCGGACTCGAGCGCTCACGCGACCAACTCTGCATCAGGGTACATGGCTTAACTTCCTGCTGGATCACTTCCAAAGTAGGAGCCTAGATGGTAATTATCGCCGTGCGGTATGAGCGTTGTTCGCAGGCAGAATTGGAGCAGTTAATAAAATTTCAGCGGGTTAACGGTAGGGAAAGACCACTAAAGCTTCAGAAAATCTGTCCGAACTTCCAGGTGCGGGGACACTGTGATGCATAACTTACCAAGTTTTGGTACCCATGAACAGCAGGAATTTTAGGCTTGGAAATCATGTTGGGACAGTTACAGCAGGAACTACAGTGCACAAAATAAAATTATTGAGAGTGATTAATTACGGCACAAATGAATAAGTGAATTTATCGTTGAATAACTTATTTTACAAATGAAATAACGACAGAAATCCCATCAAAGAGTATTTAACCAAATAAATTGAGTAGCATAAAATCATGAGAATTCAATTCACACTATCTTTTCCCAATGAATGAGCATCAAGGGATTTCAGAGAGTGAAATTGAGGAGCAACTCCGTATGAGCACGACCTCAAATAAAATCGTACAAGTAACAAGTAACTCTATAATTAACAACACATACATAAAATGAATATCATGCGTGAGCTCCACAGTTCACGTGAGCGAGAAGCTAATACGACAGCAACTCATTCCTGCGAAATGAACGGTGATATCAGTTTCAAACCACGACAATTGCTACTGAAAAATAAGGGTGAAATTAAGAGCGTCAAAGACGCCATTGGATCTCCTCGGTGATCTCATCAGATACCAAGCCAACCCCTCATTTCCGGCCAGTAATGAGCGCTCGTGCCATCATGACACGAGAATGTATTGCATCATAGACGGACCAATCCATTATTGTTGATAATTCGCCCCCACGGCCAAGTCGCAGGAGGGAGATAAGGAGAGTAAACCCACAGTTTGGATTGCACGTCCCCGGTTGTTTTTCTTTGAAGTTATGCAATTAATTGGCTTACATTGTCAAGCTCTATAATTGAGTTATTTATGAAAGCTGTAGTTACGAAATTCTGTACAAACGGTCAGTTTCACCGTCCACCACAGTCAAATTCCTACAATGATATGATGTTAACTAAAAATGATCCACTAAATGGAAAATGCCTCAATGGAAATCCTTTAAACTTTTTAGAAATATAGAACCGAGAAAAACATTAAAAAATAATACCACCCACAGCACTGATGAATTTAAAATATTTTCGCTGCAAACATATGCACAAAGTTTTGCCTTCGGGCTAGTGTTTGGAACTGGCAATGGGATTTCAATCCATTTCATGGGTGCATGTTATCGAAACAGTGGCACTTCGACAATTCGTCATTCCGGAAGCGGCTGTCATTTTAATGATTGTTTATTTATTCAATCGAAGTTTAAGCTCTATTTCTGCTCTGTCCAGGCAGTTATCATGAAGAAACTTAATGAAGTTTAAGAGCTGCGGTAAATTTCAAAGTCTTGGTAAGCCCTGCTAAAGCTACGCTGGCAAAGAAGAGTAGAACCATCTTTTTGAGACGAAAGGGTAAAATAAGAAAGAGATTAACGAATAAAAAGAAAAACACTCATGCAGGTCAGCTTTACGATACGTCAGCCTCTTCCGCGAAAAAGAAAGAAATTCAGAATTGAAAGATGTGGCTTACCTATCAACATACCTAAGCCCACGACAGACAATTGCAATAAGTGTTGCTGGCTTAGGATGTGTAGCTGGGGTCACAACTAAGCAGCTATAGTTCAGCAAGGTGCACTGACGAGGACAGACAGTATCAGCATACCATAATGCGTGTAGCTCAAAGATCCTACCCACAAGAATTTAGCGCTAAGCCCCCAAGTAAGTGCTAAAGAACTGGTCCGTATAGGATACCTCCCTGTAATGTTCTGTAAATTCAAAAGTTCTGAAATTTTTGACTTATTGAAGTGATTGGTACTTGTTACTGGAAGACGGCTTTTTCAATTTTTTTCCTCTCGTTAAATTTTAATTTAAAAAATTGCGATAATTAGTAGTGACTATAATATAGCTCACACAAATGTTCGGAACCGACCGTGCAAAAAACTTCCACATAAAACAACTACATCAACACATAATACACGAATAAATGGAATTCACTATCCCTCGTGTCATCACAATGCCATTAAAGATAAGCATACTATTTTTTTCACAAATTTTACAGCACGAACATACATTATGCAATTACAAGTGACTTTATTAAAAACATTCATTGATACACAATACTTCAACACCTGCAGCACGTTAGGTTAAAACGTTTTACTCAACAAGAAAAATCATAACTACAAGCATGATCAAATGTAAGAAAAGTGTCCCAGTCAAGGTTGCATAAAAAACAGTGACCAAACACCGTTGAGACGGCAACAAAGCTGGCACGTCAAGCAGGGAAATGGTCCTGAAGAACGAGACCCACACAAGTACAGCATGTGAAGCATATCCTGAGGAGCGCAGCGGTGTCACTCGGGTCGCAGGATCAGGTTTATGGCAAGTCAGATTAGCGGCAGATTCTGACGGCGGAACGTCGCCCCGAGCTTGGGTCGTGACACGCATAAACCATGAGCTCGATCGACCAGTAAATAAAGTGATAATCCGGGAGCCCGCACTATCTGAAGTTTTATGACGCAGAGCTAACGCGTACAAGGAAGGCAAATCACTGAGCGACCTGCAAACCTTGAGCCAGTGCCTCTTAAGCTTCGTGAGTCATGGAACACTATATAACTACAAAGCCATCTAAACAAGAACAAGCACAGGAAATTCTTTGTGCTTGAAAATGGATAACTTTCGGTAACGAGAATTTACTGACCTATTGTCGATGCAGACGTGTGGATCCAGGACCCAAGATTTGTGTGCCCCACCTTGACCGAAGACATTTGCCGGGTCTCAAGAAATGGAAATGAGTTGCAACGATGTACTTTACGTTTAAAAGTGTTCGTGGAGCGCAACAGTAAAATATTCAAGGGATATTAATGAAGAAAAGTTCCCTGAAAGTGAAGGCCTCCTTGAATCACCCTCGTACGTGAGCAATTTATTTTCTCAGGACAATCTTTGAGCCTGGACCTCTTTGATGAAAAACATTTGTACTCGCGGAGACAACTTGTTAGAATAAGACAAGCAAGATTTTGTGTCCTGTATCAAAAAACTCATCCATTATGAGTTTCACGCGCGGAAAATTCACACATACATCTGCCCTTGAAAAACATCAAACATTAAGAACAAAAACGAATCATGGAAAAACACTGTTCATCGACCAAGAAATTTGTCTGAGCAACAGCCTCTTATTTCTTTCTACTAAGCATCTAGCGAGCACCGAAATGACCCCGGCGATGCACTTCGATATCATCGGAGGTAAAACACCGAACGGCAATAAATCAGATTCTAAAGCTAAGCAAATTCCGCAAATGGCCGCAAGACACACTTTCAGTTTAGCTCGTCATAATAGTCAAGTCAGGAGTTAAGTCAGAGCACCACCGCCTCAGTAGCCGTTGGACTGTAGCGCCTTGAGATAACCCCGGCTTCCGTAAAGGCAGCTAAGCGCACCTTGAGCGATAACAAGAGCGGGTTGCAGCGTAACAGCGTCCTCGGCACCTTCAAGTGCCATTAGCAGTCTCGAGTGTTATCGTAAGGAGCGACTAACAGAGCTTGCTGTGTGCCAAAGAAACGCACTTCGTTTTTACACATGTCGAGGTTTGTCTAGATTGATGTTTTCCAATTCCAACGGACCTTAAGAAATCATTGAATTGAGTGGACTAAATAAATGGGAACTTTGCAAAAGTCGTTGCGCATTGACTGAATGTCTAGTTTCAAGGTAAGGAATGTTCAGTAGTAAGAAATGAAGTATACACTTTAGAAATTTTTAAAACAAAATTTAATTTTGTAATTTGATAAGTCGTTTAAAACGTAACAAGAATAATTGGGCTTTACCAACACTAAGAAAGAAACCCAGTAAGTTTCTAATTGCCTATTTCTTAAAACTTCAACATACGGCACAAATTTTGGAAGCATAGAATGACGCATTCGTTTCGGAACTTCCCATTTTTTAAAATTTCAACATGTTTTTAACCAATTAACCTTTGCATCATCGAGGCAGAAAATCAAACATACGTTTCAAGTCGCCAAATTTTTAAAACTTCAACACAACATTATAAACAAATTTCGAAAAGTATCATGAAAGCATAGGAACACACATGAGAATTCAATAATTTCTCAAGGACACAGTTCCTGCTCGTATAAATCAATCATGCAATGTTTTTATATAGTCCTCTCACGCGGTGTACATATTCCAGCCTCAAAATTACTAGAATTATCAACCGATGACAGTGCACGGTCAAGCTCAAATTTTGTTGCGATTGTAACCATTCTGAAGGATCGAGAAGTAATTCCTGGTGTTGGATCAGTAATGATCACTTCGTAACGGATATCATTCTTGTACAACAGAAACCTATACTTCACTGGGTATCAGTACGAGTATGCTATTTTGGATATTGTCATTTGCATCATGGAGAAGACTTCGGTACTCAGAGAGTCCCTCCTTGTGAAAAAAGTGAGTTTTGTCACTTCCAGGAAAAAAATTTTGCTATAATACTCACCAATTATTTAATAGAAATTTGAATGAAGGAAACAAATGTAAACTCAACAATTGACCAATTTTAAAATTTTGTATCTGGTACTAAGTATTCTGACTTCTCCCACGCTTGGGATAAAGCAGTACACTGAATGGACAACAGCTTGCATTTGTCCGAAAAGAAGCCAAATTGTGTACTTTGCAAGTGTTACAGAGAGCTCGATAAACACAAGATAAACTCAGTAATCTCCATTCACCAAACCTGACATCGTAAGAGACTCACTATTCAGCTCGCAGCTTCTGTATTCCTCTGGCTGAGAAGAGGAGATTACTATTCAGATCACCAAACCTCTCGTTCAGCTGTCCACTACATCAACCGGGTTACTCGGCAGCCATGTGTCATACTGCCTCTCAGTGAACTCTTGTTTTTTCTAGGACATCTTCAGCAATTTTTGTTGCGTTGTTTTTCAACGAGGTTTTGTATTTTCAATAGACCATTGATCTACACTCACATCGTTTATGTACTCATTGAGGTTTTGAAAACACTGCTGCTCCAAACACTAATGAAACATCATTTAATGCCAGTTGAAGAAATTTTTAGTTACGCTGCGTTTCATCCTGTTTGGTCCCGGACCCGGAACCGACCTTTTTCTTATAATGCCACCTCTGTAATACTTTACAAAATGCTTCATCGCAAAGCTGGAATTGTGGACTGCCACGAACGCTGCCAGTTGGCTTTTTTGACAAGAAATACTCCTCACGTTCCTCTTCAATCATGAAATAATTCCACAAATTCAAAGAAGTTTAGTGGAGGCAAGCCTTCGTTTCACACATGGCAGTGTAGCGACGCTAAAACTAAAATCACCTGGCAGAAATGAATGCTCTTCTTAACTAATATAAGCGGAGAAAAATTTACATGATAAGTGATTTATTCTACTCAGAATCTTTTCAAACCAAGATGGTTGCTAAAACAAAAAGAACAAACTCCCACACACTTGGGCGTAGAGCATGTTCCCGCGTAACATTTGATCACAATGACCAAACAAAGTATAGCTTCATCGATGCCGTTCGATATAGGATCTGAGCACAAAAGCCACTGGCATACCCACACGCTGTGCCCCAGCGAGATGCCCGCTCTCGTTAGATCAGTAATTAGCAGGTACAGCTACAAACGAGCTCACCAACGACCGGTCAGCCGGTAGTTGATCACTGAACAAGTTGCTTTTAACGAAAAAAAAAGAAATTTCTCAACTACCGCTTCACATTTCGCTTTTAATTGAAGGACACATCGACGCAAACTTTCACTTTAATCGTTGGCTTTTGTCGAAACGGTCTTGGATACCGCGACAACAAGGCACCTGTTCGTGAAGTCGTGTGTGATGATGTCCCAAAATTTGGGCCTCATTTACGACGAGTACTGCAAAGTTGCAAGCAAAACCTTATGCGTCAATTACAAGTCATTCTTTCCGTAAGAACTAAGTGCAACAAGCAAGATCATCGCACGGAACATTCCTTCAAAATTAAAATAGCTAAAAAATATTTTCGATTAAAATCAAGTATGGGCAGAACGGAAATTTCTCGTACCCTCACGAGCGTTATCTATTCTTACGTGTATGTTGAATTTCACTATCTAGACATAGCGGTGCTCTGTATCCCCAAAAACGAGAATAAAGTGTCCTTGTGGTCATTATATTCGTCCGTCACCGGCGTGTTGGCAAGCAGATAAGGACAGACGTCTCCCTGTGACCTGCGGGGCGCAGGCCTGATGCCCTGCACTGCGGAGGCATACATGGAAAGCCATTAACATTACAGGAAGCTAGCGCGGGAGTTGTCTGTTAACAAATACGACAATGCGAGCTGCAGTGGTCGTTTCGAGATCAAATCGAAATCACGTCAGGCAGATGGATTTCGTGTTTGGTTATGGTTTTAAATGTTCCATGCCCTACGCAACAAGAGTTTTCGTTCAGTTCAAGTGAGCAATCATCTCAAGGAAAACTTAGCTCAAGTAAAGATCAAGGGTCCAGACCATCCTCTGCCCTCAAAAACATCCCACTAGGTTTCGTTCTCATTAATAATAAATTTTCACGTTCACGAAAAGTTGAAGTGAAAGAATATGAAGAGTAAACTGAGAAGTTCGAAATGTCGTAAAGGATAAAAAACGAGTTTGATGAAATATATATTTTATTAAATTTCCGCCACAAGATATGTTTCCTCGCGCTACATACCAGTGAGACACAAATTTTTTCCCTTATCTCGATAAAAGAAAACTCTGACACACATGTTCAGTTTGTTCACTCTCAGCAATCAAGCTGTTAAAATACACGAGGTGTCTACGGTCCTTTCAAAGTTATGTTGTGACGAAAAACTGACTAAAAAATGCATTTACAGCTCATTACGACTGTAAATAGAAAGTTGTGAAACAATCAAAGGAGTCCATGCTTCTTAAATAAGTTTCCATGTTCAACTACACGGAATTGACCTGTGCATCTGATAATTTTGGAAGCGTTTAAATGAATGTTTATTGCATGGTAGCTGAAACTGGCACCTGAGCAACTATTAATTTTTATTTCATGCACTTGCAAAACCAGTTTCAAACTCCCATTATTTTTCGTAAAATCGTGCAAGTAGCAACAGTTCCACAGGTGAGTGTGTAACTAGTTGCGTACTATACAGTTTGGAGTGACTGCAACGTACAGTAGCGTTGCCGCGCCATGTACATCACTGTACTGAAGTCACATGACAACAGTCGTACTAGTGAGGTGTGTGTATTTCAAGCCACATATCAGGGCGTGGGTAAATAACGGCAGTTAATCTTTTTTCAATTTCCTTCCATCACTTAGCATGCCGCACGGTAACGGAGGAGACAACCTCACATGGCAGTTTCCTAAGAACAGGGCGGGCGTCAGCAACTGTCTTGTTAGTCGAGACCGGGGTGTTCCCACTCGTTAGCTCACGTCAGAGCTTTTCCCTCACTATTTATCAGCCACCGGGACACAAAACAATGTTCACTTAAAAACACGCATGAAGGAAGAAACGAGCAATTAAAACTTTTCCTTACCTAGATATTATGAAAAAAATAATAAAATGTCGTGAAATTAAATAAACTGGACAAAATACTGGTGAACGAGAATCAAACAAAAGTGTAAAAAATAAGTAGAAAAATCAGTCTCAAGTAGCTACAATAGAACTCGACAAAGGACTATCTGACGCAGAAGTGACGCCTCATCAATGTATGACTTTATTTTTTCGTTTTATTTCTACTATTTAGTGTTCGTACATGAAGAACCCTGTCAATTGTAGAAGCTAAATCTAATATCTATTACGTTTTTGAAGTAATTTCATACATATATATATAAAAACTCACTTTCCTTGTGAATAAATATTTCACAATTCATTTTACTATATATTTAAATACTTTGTTTATCTCTAATTAATTTTTGCAAGAACATGCTATGAAAAGCAACAATTGTATTAGCCCCTGTATCTTTACCGATGAGTTCTTCACGAAGCTAGTTGCAATTCATTCGAAAAAACCCTTAACTCGCTGCTGATTAAAGCAACACGTAGAGTGATGTGCCATAGTCGACACGAGCTGCTGTAGTGAGGACGGTGTGATGCAAAGAAGAGAGGCAAGGAAGTTCAATACGAGAACGCAGGAGTGGCACTCGAGCACAACTGTTCATTACAGACACGCGGTCCCTCGGTAATCGGCTCAGCCGGACACACCATCGCTCCAACTTCTGGAGAACCTACACCGAATTGTGGCTGCCGAGCTGACCTCAGGACAAGGAAGAAATGGGATACGAGGGCTGGTACAGAAGCGGTTGTTGTCGAGCGAACGAAAGCTTGAATAAAATTTGACATCATTTGAATCAGGTATTTTGAGTTGTCGGTGCCTGCGATGCTAAAAATCATCCAAATGTTGATGTGACAACTGGAGATAGAGCAAAACACTAGTGAAAACAGAAACTTTTCATATGAAAACTGGTCCTTTCGTCTAAGCTGGCACAATTATTGTAATCTGTAGCAAAACACAAACCCGTTTCATTCACTTCAAGTCTTCAGTACGATTCTAAAATCCCTATTAAATACACAGTTAAATTAAAATTCCTCAAAAAGCAACTAAATTCATTGGGTAACGTTAGCAGTGGTATAAGGAGGTCCAACAAAAATTAACAAGGCTACCTACTTTGACCTAACAAACAATTTAATTCGTACATGAATTAATGAGCTACATCAGGAATAAAATATACACGAGTAAATTAGGTAGTACTCAAATCATTCATCCTGGTGAAAAACTATAGCAAATATTGTTGCTTGCGAATTTTTCGAATGCGAAGATTTAGCGAACGTGCCAGTAAAACTGTTCAAGAACATTGCAAAGAGCCTGTCAACCTATACAATTTATATTAAAGACGCAACAGGTTTAGATCTGCAATATTCACCTACAAATGAATCCCATTAACGTTCTGTTTTGACAGTTTATTCAATAAAAACCAAAGAAAAATGAAAAATAAGGGAAAATGAGCACAAGCATAGACAATTAGCGATACATATCGGACTAGCATGCATGACTGGCGCAAGACGATGGGCCTAATATGTAAAAAATTTTCTTCTTTCATCATTTACACAACTGCTAAACAATACGGTGAACTCATGAAAAAAAAATGAAAAAAAACATATGCATTTAAATTCCCAAGAGTGCAATTATCTCCAGTACCACGTACGTGAGCAGCAAGATCAATACAAACCTGCGATCGATGCAACGGACTGCCATCGTATCATGAGAGTATAACCGCACGTGCTCTTCCCACGGCAAATGTGAACGACGAGCGGACAAATAAGGACAAATTGCCTACTATATTGGCAGTATATAACATGTACAGGGCTCTGCCACCCGCAGTTTGTCAGGCATCCCATTATGTTGCAGCATAATGCGCTCATCCTTAGAGAGAATACTGCTTCCTTGCCTGAAATTTGAATGAAATAATAAATCAAATAGATCCACTCCACTTCAAGTAGAAGTTACCACACCGTATGAAATGTAGGACATTTTTTTATCAAAGCCGTGTGCTGGAGATACATAGAAAAGTAGGTCGAATAGCTGTAAAAGGGAAAACCTCAAGGTATTTTCTCAAACTTGATTAACAACGAATTTGACACGACAGTAAAATCAGATTTAAGATCAAAAGCATTGGCTAGGAGAACGCGTAACCCAGAAGAAAAAACACGAAAGACGTCTTAGCGACACGAGTGAGCATATTCCACGCAATTAACGACGACTAACATGGGATGATATACATCTTCAGTTTAATTCTTTCCAAGTTAGTAGTTGTCTGAAGCTTCTATTACATATAATGCTTTATTAGCGTATTTCACAAAATAGTTTTCCCTTAAGAGTAGGGCCTCTTAAAAGTTAGAAACGAAAGCCTTCTTGATCTTGCAGACACTATCTGCTGACGTGAAGGGACGATAGCCTGTTCCTGCAAGCCCCATTGCTTAACAGAGTGCGATGAGCAGCTTCAAAAAGATTAAACATTTTATAATACGCGTTTTTTATTACATGCAGCGAAATTCTGAAATCGTACAGTGAAAATAACTACATCTGTTAAACTGCCAATCGTAGAAGAGACAGACCTTGAGATCTGGGAAAATGAATAAAAAAATTAAAAATTATCCTCGCAAAAATAAGTGTATCAAAACACCATGTAAATGTAAAATAAAGGTTTCATTTCTCAAAGTACGTGCAAAAATATAGATTTTAATTCAACACATGACCAGGAAATGCAACAATATCTATTCAACAACAAGTGGTAGCAAATTTATCGAAATCATTTCAAGAAGTGCCTGTTTCTATCCGACCACACAATTGAGAGACCTAGCTCTCCATAACAATGAGTGCTCAAACCTTCCCAGTGAACGTACTCAGTGAACAGCGGGACTTGCCCGGAACAATACTAAGTTTGTTCGCAGCTGCTGTCGGTTGCTAATTGAATTTAACACATGAATAAAACGTCCTCCATCAATCTATCCTGTGTTATCAAAAGCAGCTTGCACTTCTTTGTTCTATGAAAACATTAACTATAGACACTGATCTTCAAATTCAATTCAAATTAAAATTACTGTCGGCACGTTAGAAGTCGGGCTTGTTCAATGTTATAAGAAAGACGACTGGCATGGAGACTTTTCTTTATCAAATATTGACCAACCCAAAATGTTATAGTAGAGCTGAGTTCGGGGCCCCGATATTTTTTTGCAGCAACGTGACTCGCAGACCACGCGATATGCATGTCATCATCAATATTGACACCGAAACCTCATGAAGCGGTTGTGGGAGGCAGCCCCTAAAGCACCTACAAGTTCGGTTGCTGCCACACAAGAGTAGATGACACACGTTTTCAAACGGAAAAATCAAAGGACGATTGTAGGTCAACTCAGCAACAGGGTATCAGGAGTGGATATACGTATAAAATGACCTGTTTTATAACACATGGAACACATGTATGTCAGCAGTAATTCGCATTGGAATAGCTCTAGTTAAAATAAGACCAAACATTTCTGTGTGCACTGGTTTTTCAATAATACCTACATATCCAGGCTGATAAGCAATATTTTCACTACAAAATCAGAGTTCTTGAGTTTCTCACAGTTAGTGCGCAAAAAACAAACAGTCTCTCAGACTAAATAAATTGAGCAATAAACATTTGTCGAATGTTTCCAGCTGTTGCGGACAAGTTTAAATAAAAACTTAGCAGTACTTCGGTTGCTTACTTTCGACAATTTCTACCAGGCGTGAAGTTTCCAACAGATGATAATAATGAAGACCACTAAAGTACGGCCAGCAAGCGCCGGTGAAGCGGCAAAAACTCAGCCGCGGCTCAATCGATGAAGAAAGTTGCCGTGCAATTACGTCTGCCGATGTGGCTTTTGCTGATCGATGCCGGAACTGCTCGGGCGGGCAGAGCTCGTCTTCACGGCCAAACTAATGTGACTGAAGGCGCGAAACTCACGATCAACGCCATTTGTGACCGATGTTCAGATGTGCAATTTATAAGAGGTTGTGTGAAATGAAAACTGGACTGACAAAATCTACTAGATAGAAAGGAAGAGCACAGTGGTTCTGTTACAACAAAAAAGGTATCGCACCAAACGCTGCCGACCTGATTAAGAGAAGTAAAATTAGTGAGGCAAATCCGGTTTGTAGGGCATCTGTTGGAAGTAGAAATCAGCGGTTCACAGAATCACATCATGAAAAAATTACACTTGAAATGCAGTAAACTTAGGCCTTTAAGTTGTATAATTTCCTTCGCATTAATATCCCAATAAAATTTACATTTTTATTCCCTTTAACACTGATCACGAAAAGTTTTAAATGTATAAACCCCTTACCATTCTATATAACTACGAGCAGCATTTTGGAAACCCAGAGTAGGAATATCCTCAAAATAAGAATAACCACGCAATTTGAACACCACCGAGACCAAAATTCCTGAATATAACATAACTTGGCGAATTACTGTAACTACGAGCAGCATTTTGGCATTTTGGGATCAGCTGCAGGGTAGAAATATCACAACAATAATAATAATAACGTAACACAAGTCCCGAATATAACATAACTTGGCTCCCCAGCCCATCACCGCACATCACGCAACCTTCCCTACACCGAGGAGGGTCTGCCCAGCGTGCTGCCTCACCACCTCGTGCACAACAACCGTAAAAAATCCTTGCAACACTAGCAGCCAGGCATCTGTTGTGCAGGCACACGAGTAAAAAGAGCAGCTTAACTTCCTGTCAAGCGCAAAAAATTTAACTGTCAGGTATGAACCGAATCCAGCCACGTCAGTCTATAGGAAGAAGCACCCCAAAGACATTGTGAAACGTGTTTAGTAAGAAACAATATTATAATCAGTATGCTTATAATTATACAGTATTATTTGGTTTAATACTCCTCACTATCAACAAAGGCGATCTCAACAGAGCGAACGAAATGGTCATTTAGCATTGACTGCAAAAAATGTAACATAGCGTGAGGTGGGTTCCCACACAGGTTATCCTGCGCATAAAAACAGCAAATTAAGACAATAGAAAAAAAGAGATAGCAAAATAGCTATAAAAACTGAACGAAGCAAAGAGGGCACAAAAGACAAATATTCCGAAGGCCTATCTATGGCTGAGGTAACCTAACAGCATCCCCTCTGTAGCCGCCAGTCCGTGTAACATAAGATAGACAAACCTAACAAACGTAAGCCTACATTGCTTATCCTATACCCCCACGAGGAAATAGGAAACGTGACGTATTGCAGTTAAATGACAAGTTTTTAAAATATTCAGAATTAGTTCGTACCGTATCGTAAGGTTTAGTTTCATACAAAATAGTTCCATAATTAAAGTCATCTTACAAGTAATGTCATCTAACGAGCGAGAATGTTCTATCTTCTTTATTTCTCCCAATTGTGACCAATTTTTTCCCCATTCAGAGCATTGCGTAAATTATTTTATTGGATGAATAATATTGACAAATATCTACAGTACATTTCGATAAATAACACTGTCCATTGCAAATGTATCATCAAAATTTTAAAAAATGCATAAAAGAGCAAAGAAAAGATGGGTCATGATGCTTAGCAACAATAATTCACAAACTAAAACAGAAAGATGTTTGGCCCTCTAAGGCCATTCTCAATTACTAGAAAAAAAGTTAGTAAAATCACAATGAAAATACTCGTCAAAATTTACTTTTCTTTCGCCGCTAAACTCTATCATGACGTGAAGTGTTACATGTAGGATATTTTTTAAGGTCGTAATAAGAAAAAATCAAAAAAATACGTAAACATCAGAATTATCAAAGATTACGGTCAAAGTTACACGTATCTAAAACTATAAATAAGACAGATGTCCTACTCGGGCGCGTTGAAACAAATAACGATAAATTCACACTGAGCAGGTAACAAGGTAGTGTACTGAACGTAAATTCTGAGACTTTTAATAATTTCTTTAATTTCTGAGACTCTGTCTCTTCCCGAACCTGAGTACAGCTCAGGATCCCTTAATTTCCTCTCTCCCCAAGAACGAGAAATTCTTAAGAAAGGCTTAAGGACAGTTCCCTTCAACCTTCATCCGTGGAAGGTTTGTTGTTAGCACATACTTTCTCCTAACAATTCAGTTAATACAGTGTATGGCAGATGCCGAATTCAATGATCAAACGTTACTGATGTACGCTATGCAGAATGTATTCGCAAACACCTACTACAGTGCTGCATCTTGGTCAGATGGCGTCGCATGATGCACCGATGTAGCCAGAACCCAAGGCATGTAGACTTCGGTGCAATCAATTGCGTAAATGCGAGTCCAAATGATCCAGATATGATGTTTACGACTTGGCCCTCACAGCGGCAGGGCTCCAACTGGCCTCTCATGTCGGCCTCCAGCTCTGGATTTGCTCACAACAAAGTTCACAGAGCAGCTAGAATTTGAAATGGATACCTCACTGCTGCAGGTTTTCGACGGCAAAATCTTTTGCGTTTGAGCTCACGTGAAAAACATGTTTTCTTCAAACTCATGTTTTTAATGAAACGTGTTTTGAGATAACTGAATGATCTAAGTACGAATCATCATCCTGCTAAAATGTTTTTCGATGCCGTTTTAAAAAAATATTCGAAATGATTTCACAGCTCCAACAGGAAAGTTATTAGCGTCGTTAAACGTAGAAATTACCTGGGAATTAGCGCAAAAAAATTTTAAGACGTTCACATGCGATGTTAAAAAATGTAAGCGTTCAAAAATTAGCCCACGTTTGTAAGTTAGAAGCCAGGGAGGTAAAAACCACTCGCTAAAGGTTTCAAACACTACATCGAAAGCAAATTTTTCGATTATAAAATGCACTCAAATGGATTATATTTCAATAAATAACACAGTTTCATAAATATATATTGAATTCGATAACTTTTTAATTGTTCCATTGCATGAACGCAAAAAGTCAATAAGGAAATAACTGAAACGGAAACGAAATTCAAAGCTGAATTTAATTATGACCCATATTATAACTACACAAAAGGTCACACCACCTGATCCTCTGAATTAAAACGACCAATGGTTTCAATGATTTCTCTCAAATGACATTACATCTTGTTACATCCATATTTAGCTATTTCCATTCATCCAGCGTCATACTTGGCAAAACCTCTACACCAGACAAAAACGCGCAAATATCTTGAGGAAACGAAAAGCTGAAATGAGTAGAATAAATTAGAAGAATAAACGCACTGAACAGTTAACATACCTGCTCTAGAGTTCGATGGCACTGTGTATAAGCCTCGCTCGAAGTCAAGACGAATGGGAAGGAATGATAGATAAAGCGGTCCGTTATTTTTATTCTCATCTATTTTTATCCATTATACTTCAACTGCATTGTGCTACAACAATAGCAGAGGTCATCTCAATTAGATAGTAAGCCAAAGCATGAAGGCGACAGGTGGAACGTCGAAGACAAGCACGGTGTCAGCTGCACTGATAATTTCAGTTACCACTGTGTTCCAAAAAGTATGATAAAGAGTGTTTTATTCGCAACCTGACATAAATTCGTACAAATGAACATTAATGCATTAGAATCGTCCGAATCTTCATGTTCGTCCAGGTAACTCAAAAAGGAAATTTCAATTCATTCACGAAACAAGATAAAAACAAAAATACATTCTTTGCACAATATTTTATCACTTTCATGGATCTCACCAAGCAGCAATTGAATTCAACAAGCATACTGAATAAATAAACCCACAAGGGGAAAGAGGGGAAACAACTGTTGCAAGACTCTTAGTTTGCAATGCTAAGAAGCAGAAGTAGAAGACAATAACTTGCTTCCCAGACCGCACAAAAGGTTTAATGTTAACCGAAGTCTTTCCAGCGTTGCCTCTTCTAGGTTCACACCTGGCGCTACCGAGAGAATATTTCGCAATTAACTGAAATTTAGTAGGCCATTGTGGAACATAGAGGAGCACTCGTTGTTCTTTTACGACTTAATTGAGAGCGAGCAAGAGGAGCGCTGCGAGAGCGGACCGAGTTTTCTTTATTAGCGAAGAACTGAGCCACCAACGACCGATATCTCCGGGCACCAAATTAAATTCAACCGCAAATTGACTACTCTGAAGAAGCGCGCATCCTGAATTAAACCATTTAGAACATTATAAAAATTACATTAAAATCGGAGCCTAGAATTTAAATATTTCATGAAAAGTGTTAAAAGAAGCAATGCTAGGAGTACTGAGACTCGCTTGCAGTAAACAGAGAAACCCTGTAAAAACAGTCTCCCTATTAGAAATTTTAAAGTACTATTTTATCTAACATTACTCATACTTTCATGCTCTGATGAAACGAAAGCATTCCGATCTGATGAACTAAACTAACGTGTCGAGCAGCGAGCGCTCAGCTCGTGTTTAGACCAAGTAGAATTTTGATTCTCGGTAAATTATTCAAGAAATAAGGTGCATCTATTCAAGAAATAAGGCGCAAGTATTCAAGAAATAAGGCGCAAGTATTCAAGAAATAAGTCGCATTCAAGAAATAAGGCGCAAGTATTCAAGAAATAAGGCGCAAGTATTCAAGAAATAAGTCGCATTCAAGAAATAAGGCGCAAGTATTCAAGAAATAAGGCGCATGTAATCAGATTTAAAGCAGTTAGTACACTTGTTTAAACACAAACATTAGTCAAACCTTCAACACAATGTTCAGTGACAACAAAGCAAGCTTGTTACTAAGAAATCTAACACAAAACCATTGAAGACCACAGTTCTTCCTCGAATGTCTCTGGCCCCTGCGAAGTAACCACATGAGCTGGGATGAAGAGTGGCACTTCAGAGGCTGAGGCCCTTCACCTGGCACTAGTGCTGCCTCTCTCATGAAGTCGGCGTTCTTCTCTGCCACTGCTCTGTTGATTGATGTTTAGGGCTCTTGTGAACAGTCACGGCTGGCAGTCAGTGAGTTCAAGCCAATGAATCGATCTCAAACAGCTAAAACAGCATTCCCATAACAGATCAAATGTTACACCTGAGTAAACGTGGCTTTCATTTCTAAAAAATTTAGTTTAGCTAAAATATGAAGCTAGCAATCTCTGTGAAAATCAGCCAAAACAATATCTTGCTGGAGCGATTTCAGTACAAATTTAAGGCAAGGAAGATCAGCAGTAACCCGCGTAAAAAAATGTTTACGATATTTTTCAAACCGGGAGCGATTATTCAGCCTAGATCAACACTACAACGTAGAGGATTCGAGTGAGAAGACGAAAAAGAAGCGTCAACATCATGCAAATAACGGAACATCTAAACCCAGATAATGACTCGCGTTTAGCATAAGGCACTCTAAAGATCCGGCTACTGCTCGACCCTCTCACCCTCTCTTGAATATAGAGAGCTCCTGCCCCACTTAATGATCGCCCTTCATTTCGACATTATGCTTGAGCTACTTCGCAATATTGCCTAATGAAATTCGAGCTGAATTAGGTTCTCTTTAACAAAGCAAACTCTCCTGGAGACCGAGATCGAGTTTCAGAAGTGCATTTTCTTTTCAATTTTTGATCACTTGTGTGTTTTAAAAATAAGTCAACATAGTATACATTGAAAGGGGCAATTCACACTGAAAAATACGGGGGATATAAAACAAAGTATGATATAGCTTCATCGAAAATATAAAAAATTAACACACTCAATACTGCCACGTTAACGCTGAAAGAAAAAAGATTTTACTCAGCTCCTATTACCCTTATTACGATTGGGCCTTTACTCGTCAGCGTATGATTCAAACCTGGTTTTCAGCCAATATCATTGAGCTATTTCTGTCTATCGCGAGGGCCAGCTTCCAAGTTGAGCAGCAACTCAAATTGGTGGATGACCCGCTGTAGGAGTGACTATGACCCGCTGTAGGAGTGACTATTTTTTAATGACCCGCTGTAGGAGGGACTATTTTCAAATGACCCGCTGTAGGAGTGACTATTTTGATATGACTTTCCCCATTTTTTCAAGACAACAACGAAACGGTTCGAGCACAGAACGATGTTCATTTTTTGTTCGATGCGTTTAGCTAACCTGTACTAAAATCAATTCGGAGAGAGTTTGAGAATATTTCAGTTGTTTAGACATAGCAAAACAAAACACTAAAGTACAGACGATACCTGACGAACTAAAACAATGAGGAGCTACAACCAAGAGCCCAGCTTTTAACGCGATGCAACTCACACGAACACATCGAAACTCTCAAAACGAACACTGCACGCTTAAAAATAAACACCTTAGGGACAACTTGAGCGGCATTTGGGGCGAGCAGAGGGCCCAGCGCTATCCATGGGCCATCAATCAACGCTGTTAACGCTGGCTTGCCACAGGGAAGAGGCCTGATCAGCTCAAGAGGATTAACACACGAGGTCTGACAAGCCACCATGTCAAAGTGCGACACTCGGCTCCGACCCTCACTTCTTCGCCCAATTAGCGCACGGCACAATGGAACATTATGCAAGTCTTCTGATCGAACGCTAGTGGTGTATCTCTGCATTTCTTAGTAGTGGTGACAAACTACAAGAAAAGCACGGATTTTTTCATCGTGTGCTGTGACTAACGGTTTTGTTACATGAAATAGTTATTTCTTAACATTTACGTGAGAGAGTTACTTAGAAAATACTCTTTTTCAAATAGTTGGAAAATAATTGTTTTCCACCTGACATTGTCATTCATCTATTATTCTCGCCATACTCAAGAATTATTGATACCTAACTCAGGCGTTATACGAATTGAAATGCCCGACAAGGTACAATCAATCACAAAAAAATTATTATACCAAGCCATGTACCGATGTGCATTTCCGCGCAGAGCACACACAGTACGTTGCATGTATATAAACATAAAATGAAATATTGATTTTTTTCAGCATTTCAAATGATGAAGAAATTGTCGTTTCAAAGAACCTTTGGATGACGCGAATGGCTCAGCGTTATCAAACATTTTGTCTCATAATGCACAAGTAGTTGTGAACTAAACAGGAAAATACGATGAAAATAGCAGCTGAAGAAATTGAGTGACTCACAAACTAACTGTACTCACATCAAATCCCATAAAGTACCTTATCGTCCAACAATTTCATGAATGAAAAGTTGTTTCTAATTTGTTTCAACACGAGGAGCGATAGTGCAGCCATGATTACTGACAGAAAGGAAGGAACACGCAGTTTTATGACAACAAGAGACTCATAAAACAAAAAATATTTGCGAAATAACTTGAGATTATACTTACCCGTCAATTTTCAATTGAAATACAAAGAAGTCTTCAAGCGTGAGTGCTGAACTTGAAATTCCTTCTTCATTTGCAATGTCTTGGCCTGGCTAGTACTGGCAAAGGTGTAGAAGCAAGAAACTTATTTTACGCACTCATATTTCAAAGACATACTTTTTTTCTCACTCACTTTCCTAAAAGAAGTACGAATTCTCTCCCGTTCTGCAATTTTTTGCAAGTTTTGGCATGACTTTGAATATCTGAATGAGTCTAAACAGAATTCTTAAGAGGTTCGACCCGTACAAATAACTTACACAACACGTCCATATAACTTCAACCTCTTGTGCTGAAGCTCATTGTAACAATACACAATAACATACCGTAAATAACATTGGAAGACCAAGAATTGCCAACAGTGATAGTCGAAGCGCGAAAACGGCTACAAACTTTTATGACTTTGAAAAAAACCGTAAACAAAAATTTCCTCGTCGCAATTTCGTAGCACACAACAAAAACAAATCTCTGCCAAGACCTGTACAACACGACCAATACACGGCCGGCTGCTGCACGGGCCTCTATACAAGCCAAAGAATTTATTGATACAAACGAGAGCCTTCGTAAACTTTAACTTTAGCACCCTCACCAAAGAATACCTCAACAAAAGAGTATTGCTAATTGAGGCAATAACTATAAAGAGAACAGATCCAAGTTGCTAAAAGAAACGCCGCGTCGAAATCATGAACCGAATCAGCAGTGTCATTTAGGTAGAATTTGCCAATTTATTTAGTCGTTAGACTTTCAATGGGTAAATTCAACACCAAACAAGATCAGATGTTTGGAAGACTTAGACTCGGCAAATAAAATTTTATCTAAATTAGGAGTTTCCGCGGTTAGGTCATGTATAGAGTTAATATTAACCCTCAAAACCTCCCTTAACATCAAGTACGTATGAATTCCATTATTACCGGACAGGCGAATTCCAGTCGCTCACTATTTTTTGCGCCGCAATGTTTCTATGTTTCTTGGATTTGGCATGATGGTTTTTTTTAATTTTCTTTTTTTGAAGCTGTAGCAATTCTTCGAAATAATCATCCGAACCGAGCTTTCTCGTTCACTCAGGCGGAAGTATCATAAAGGCAGAAATATCGTACAATATATCACAAGTAGCGACGAAAGATCTGACAAAAATCTTTTAGGATGCTGGGACAGGGATCAGAATTTTGGTTTAAAAAATACAATACCATTTAGTTGAAAGGTAACATATGTAATAATTATTTACAAAACTGCCCCACTTAGGCACTCGGAAGCAGATAAATGCCAGAATTAAAACTAAGCTGTGCGACCTTTGATTGCTGTAGATTGGCAAACTTTAATGAATTTCATCGTTTACTACTTTGTTTCAACTTGAAAAATACTATCATTATCAACATCTAAAAAAATCAAGCAAGGTAAGAAATTCAGAAAATTTGGTTTTTGAAATATTCAATTAGAAACAAGCAATAAAATCCAACTGAAAAATTTCCTGGTCAACGATTAACTCATAAAAAACCTCAAACATGCAATTCCCTTCATGAAGAGTGTAAAGAGTGTAATTTAAATAAACTAAATTCAAATTTTTAAAACAAAAACTATGAAAAAATTTACGTACTTGGGCACGGGTATTAAATTTTAAAATTTGAAGCAACCTATTGCACGGATTTTCCCCTGGTCACGACCGAAACAAAATCCAACACCAAGCCCCGAGCGTTAACTAGAAATAGCTCGTACTTACACAATGCTGCTGCAGAAGCCGGTAAATCTTGGAGAGGTTAATTGAGGTCAAAGCCAACTTCGTGTGAGAGTAGTGATGCAAAAAAAACGGTTTTATTTGATGGCAGTTTTTTTTGCAAAAAAAACATGTTTTTATGTGTTTTTTTTGTTTTTTTTCGTTTTTTTTGCACACATTCAATTTTTGTTAGGAATATGT
>JACJUY010000002.1:459998-474493 GCA_014220935.1 Platorchestia sp. MABIK | reverse complement strand
TATTATGGGGCGGAACAGATATCTCAGTGTCATGCAGAATTATTTTATAATTATTTAGGGCGGAACAGATATCTCAGTGTCATGCAGAATTATTTTATAATTATTATGGGGCGGAACAGATATCTCAGTGTCATGCAGAATTATTTGATAATTATTTAGGGAGGAACAGATATCTCAGCGTCATGCAGAATTATTTTATAATTATTATGGGGAGGAACAGATATCTCAGCGTCATGCAGAATTATTTTATAATTATTATGGGGCGGAACAGATATCTCAGTGTTATGCAGAATTATTTTATAATTATTATGGGGCGGAACAGATATCTCAGTGTCATGCAGAATTATTTTATAATTATTTAGGGCGGAACAGATATCTCAGCTTCATGCAGAATTATTTTATAAGTATTATGGGGCGGAACAGATATCTCAGTGTCATGCAGAATTATTTTACAGTGAACAACCTACAAGGAGTAGGTCGTGAAAACAGGAATTGATATAATACTGTGTATGTCTAGAGTACCAAGAAACACGTGGAAAATGTTTCGTGTATAAGGTCCAACAAAGCATAGCAAAAACAATCCAATAGTTTCATTGACAAAAAATTTTCCGCGAAAATTTTCAAAAAATATGCAATAACTCAACATGCAATAATTTTTTGTGAGAAATTAGTGAATTGGTATGGAGACTATACGAGTATTACCCTGACAGACGATTCAGCATAGCAAGTTTCAGTAGTAACACACAGCGAACAGCGTGACAAAAACTTTGAGCATTTTCATATGAAACGTGAAATTGAAATGGTCGTCACCGACAACGATGTATCAACAAACGAACTCAAAGGATAACGAGCACCACAGGCAGAGGATACATTTGAAGCACACGGATATTACTCCTTCATCATTTGGCTCGGACCGTTTGTGCAGCGGCTCTGCGTTCACGATCATTAAGCAAGTAATTCTCACATGCTCTGGCCGGCGGAGGCAGAACGACCCATTAGCGGACTTGGGCTCAGCGATGCATTTTTGGGCGAGGCCTGGGCGCATATTGAGCGTGGCAGCATCGGCCAGCATAAATGGCAGCGCCCGTTATTAGTGATGCAGCTGCTACCTGAAGTCAAGTAAAGGCTGCGAACTTTCCAGTCAAACATGGGATTCCAGCGTATCTCACTGTCAGAGGAGGGACTTTTTGGGGAACGTTTTATGCTTTTGTGACGTAATTGAAAATTCACTCCTAAGTCATTGCTCAACTGTACTCGAAGTAGATAAGCTGGATCATAATTTTGAGTGCAGATTTCTCTCAAAGTTCACCTACGACTATTGAAGGATCAGTAAGTATGAATTACGAGAATTCAAAACTGCCATCCACTTTGTAAACGTGTTTATGAGACCGTTTCCTGTTCTTACGTTCAGAGAAGGAAGAAGAGAAATCACATCTGCAACATCGCAATTTTTATGGAAAGTATTTTAGCGAGTATAACGATTAAATTATCAACATTCTCCCACCAAATGAGTGGTCAATTTATTCAGTCGCCGAAAAAAGGCTTGAACAAAACAAAAACTTCCCAAAAAAAAGTTTCAGAGGCTAATGTGAAGCGGAGTCAACTTTAACAACAACCGTGACCAACGAGTAGTATCAGATTCTTCATTCACCAGAAAATACATCAGATGGCTCAATTAATGGCACCAATGTCTTCAAAAACGAAGCGTGTTCTAGTCAGTGCTGTTCGCTGATTTGGTATTGCAAGATCAAGATTCTTAGGAAAAATAAAAACTTCTATGAAAGAAAGTTATTATGTTCTTAGTGAAATAGTGAAACTGAGCACATTTTACAGAACGAGGTATGGATTGTGACCAGGGATGAGGGTCATTATGGTCGCCGTTTTAAGGGAAAAGCTCTCAAATTTAGCTTTTCCAAATGAATTTTTGGTACGATTAATCAATCACGCAGGGAAGGTTCATTTGATCACCCTAATTACAAATTTACAACGTATATCAACTCCAAGCTGATCTCTTCAATACCTGCACACAACACTGAGTTTAGCATTCATAAGTTATAGGAATGTTCTACAGCATGACCAGACCAAAATGAACACAAGGTGACGCTCCATAGCAACTTCTTCGTACAGGACGGGACGCTTCTTCGAGCAAAAGTAGCCTTACAGCAGAGCAATCTCCAGAAATGCATCTGAGAACACAATTCTTTACAGGCCACTTCAGGAAATAGACTAGTATAATCCAACAGACCGCATAGTTTCGTGAAATCAGGCATTGCTCTACAGTAGACATCCGAGTATTGGAATGTCCACTAACTTTTTTCTGAATCGAAAAATGCCCAAACTGCGACTGCATGCTCACATCTCGACGGGGGCAGGAGACGACAAATTTATTAGTTTCGTGTTCACAAGAAAACCAAAATAGGTAAAAGATTCAACATGATCTAAAACTTTGAAAGCACCAGCATAGGACAGCATTCGAACTGTATATAGAGTTATCAACCTCACGACAGGAGGGAAAAAACCTCGTCTGTGTATATACTTAAGTTAACGCCTCACGAGGTGGTACGTACGATGGGGTTGAACACCTTCACTATCGTGACTAATTGCTCTCCAGGATAGAGGAAGTCCAGGGCTCGAGTTGCGGTACCGTGGCGTCGTCAGCACACCTTGGCTACTCAGGGTGCCTCGCAGAAGGCACAAGCCAAGCTTGCTGTGACCAGACAAAAATTGAAAACCCAGACATCTTCAAGAGGAAGGTCGGCTTCACGATACCATTTGAACTGGAAAGTTGATGTAGTTACTTTTCGAAAGGAATGTTCGAAACCCTCCTGACTAGGTTTTGAAGATGCGTAGTGAGTTTTAAGGGCTTTTTTAGTACTTTTTCTTTTTTCATACAAGATCCAGATATACATGTGAAAACAGTTGCTGGACAGAACTTCTTACCTCATGCGGTATACTCCATATCTGAATTTACCACTCTAATATTGACTGAACATCATACTCACAACCCAAAACAGCATCTCACGATTCCACTCGAATAAAATGATAAGTGACCCGACGAGCAAAGTAGATTCTCAAACTAGCCTAGACTTAATACGGTTTTACTCAGCAACTAAATGGCCTAAAATAGCACAGTGAATCCCCGCAGCTTCCATACGCGGCTCGCCTCAAGCCACACACGCTGCTGGCAAGTCGGCCAATCAATTTTCAACCTGCACAAGCCAAATGTGCAGCATTGCCACACAGCATCCAAGCGCTGTTCATCTTCGATACTTGACACTGGTAGACCACTGTAAAAAAGGGCGCTTGGTTAGGAGCATGTTTACTGGCGGACACACACCGATCCTCCGCTATCTTATTACGGAGACCCTCAATTGAATTGCAAATAAGCCCTTGCACTTTCGCCCTGGTGTTGGAGATCAAATGGAGTATTGGGATACGAACCGGGTGAGCCTCAGAGCAAAAGCAAACACGCATCAAAATTTCAGAGGGGCGACCAACAAAAGTTCACTTCGAAAACAATGATGCGACAGCGTAAAGGAAAAGTTCTAAAGCAGGAAACTATCTGTTACAAAACCTAGCACTTTAAGATTAACATGAAGACTGAAATATTTCCAGACAGACAAATATTAACGTCATTCAACATAATGCTGTCCCATTCATTCCGCTGTTTATTCCAACTGAAACCCAAACGCAGCAACGGTACGTTCACATGACATTAACATCACCGGCTAGCTATTCACGAGTCGGTATTCAGTGAAGTGGCTCGCTAGGAAGCACGCGCATGAACTCAAGCTGAGTGGCTCATCCGTATAGAAGACGCTCTCAAAAATGCCCGCGGTAAACCGACACACGGAGTTTTCACAGCAGGAAAGCAGGGCGAAAGAATGGAGCGCGTTGATTAGTTTGGAGGAATCCCGTAGCGCAGCGGGCACGGAGCAGCGGCGATAAAGCGAACCTCGCGCAAACTATGGGGGTATAAATATGGACTCTGTTGACTTGTACACTTCCCCCATAGTAAGATTAATTACCCATGGCGAGGGGCATAAAATAAGAACAGCCTTAAAAGACGGATGATTGATTAGCTTTGCTCAAATTGGGATGAGGACATCGGGTAAGAGCTTCATTTACTTCACTCTCCTGTGGGCCAACAATGAAAAAATCGAATTCAAACGTTGAAATTGTGTTCTTTATTCGATGAAAATTAATTAATCTTTAGTTACAAAAGTAACATCCAATGGATTAGCAATACGAACATTTACAGCATGAACAAACAAACAACAGCATACAACAACACAATAGCCAGAACACATTAATACAAGAGTAAACTCTTTCATTATTGAATTATGATTTCATTTCAAACGCTGCCTCGTCACTGAAACTACACAGTAACAATCAGGCCTTTGTCTTTTTTCCAGGTTTGAGCCAATGATAGCTACAAAGTTGAAACAGGTGCTCACTGGAAAACTGTAATTCAAGCAGCACATTGCAGTGTACCTCAAGTAAAGAATTCTGATAACATCAATTTCTGAATGCAGCTAAGCAGCTACTCTATTAAACACGGCGCTTACCATGGGGATCCCATTGAACCAAGACGTCCCTTAACTACTTGGAAGTAACAGTTTCAACAGCTCTTATCATAAGTCATGCAAAACCATGCAATCATGTCGTTGTTGGAATCACCTCCAATTTACTTGAATGCAATACTAAGCGAGCACCACAGTGCTCCTCCCTCTGCCAACCGGGCTGCCTTAAAAGTTCCAACTCCGGTTGATTATCGTAGTAAACATTCCGTCACAGAAATGAGAGCAATCATAACGGACATGGCTCGCAAACAGAACTAGTTGAAGCGTTGAAAATTGTGTGAGAAAATATATAAGTAAAAATTATTTCTCCATCACACGTTTAAAAATTCAATAAGATTTTTTTACGTTCCTCAACGGATAAATATGACGTGGAAAATGAGTGCTTTTAATTCTCCCACGACATTTACAGAACTTTAGCTCCAGAATTTTTCATTCTATCAAATTGTGTTATGAAATAACGATAAGGACAACAACACAATTACTTACTCCACAATTCTATTCACGTAACTGAACGGAAAGATTAAGAAATCTTCCAAAATGTAGAAATCTTTTTCAGAAATTTGTCCAACGCAATTAAAATAACAGGGGAACAACATATTTCATCAGTATGTATGCAGGAATCCATGCAAGTGCGTTCACCTAGGTTAGAACCATGGTTAAAACGAATTGAGAGTCCTCGTGACCATTCAGTAATTCAAAGCCAGTACTTCCTGTGATGACAACCATACGGATCCTGGTGCCGCTAAATTTGACTTGTTTCACACCTTCGCAAGAATAAAAACTGACACGGAGTGTCCCGTACGGAATCTAGTACTGTTAAATTTGACTTGTTTCACACCTTCGCAAGAACACAAACTGACACGGAGTGTCCCGTACGGAATCTAGTACTGTTAAATTTGACTTGTTTCACACCTTCGCAAGAACACAAACTGACACGGAGTGTCCCGTACGGAATCTAGTACCGTAAAATTTGACTTGTTTCACACCTTCGCAAGAATACAAACTGACACGGAGTGTCCCGTACGGAATCTAGAACTGTTAAATTTGACTTGTTTCACACATTCGCAAGAGCACAAACTGACACGGAGTGTCGTCATGTAGTGCCTAAAATTTCATGAAAGCAACGAGACGGCGCCGGCCAGCGGCTGCAATGCAGGAAATCGTAGTTCACGAGGTTCAGTTAGTAATGCGGTGTCAGGTACACATACATTTAGGAACGTGTCGAAAGACTTGCAGTACGTGCGCTCCGTACTCCCTCGAAATGCTGCGTTAATCAGAAGGTACAGGATACGTGCACATGATAAGCGGCTGGTAAGTACGATAAATAATTCTGTAGTTCGAGCGTGATTCGTTCTGTGTGTTTGTTTCCAGCGCCACACACTCGCCTGCACACGTATTCTGTCAAAGAATAGTTGTTAGTGGAGCCTAAAATAAAAAAATGAAGTTTTAAATAAATTAAAATTAAAATTTTACACACATATTTCAAGTATTTTTTTATCGCTGAATCGTCAATTCCTGGTTTTGGCTTTGATGTAAATTCATTTTTAATAAGTATTATCATCTACCATTTGAGTAATTCTTCACTTCTGACTTATTTATTTCATTGCAAGGAATACAAACATCCACGTAGCGAAACCATATATGACCAAACCAACTCGAGTTTCAGACGGACCGAACGGACGAGCAGGACAGTAAAAAATATTTTCATTTGCTTGCACCAAAAAAATTCTCAGCGAAAAACTTGTGGCGACAGCAGACGAGTTTTGCGAATAGCGCGCCTTGAACCAAGCGGTGCAAGGGAAACTTATCAAGACGGGAGTAGGCGGAAAAAGCACACTTGTGCAGGCATTAGTCATTCACATCATTAACGAGTGTTAATCACACACAGGGTGTAGTTCCTGGATTGGTGGGCCAGAATCTTGAAGTTATTAAGATTCAAAATTCGGCAATCAAAAATAATACAAATTTCGCATCAAAATTTAGATGTAGTTCTGAAAAAATATTGAACTCCTACATGCAGTTTGGAATTGTTAATGTGACCGCTCAGCAGATTCGCATTGTTCTCTGATCACACACATCACAAACAAGCGGTTCTTACACACATCCATATTCTGAGTATGTAAAGGTGACTTACACGTACTAGTGTTGCTGGAGACATTCTAGTAGACCGGTAGAACGGTCAGTTGAATCCTTTATCTTAAATCATCACTCACTTTAAATTATCACTCTCCTCAAATTATCACTCTCCTCAAATTATCACTCTCCTCAAATTATCACTCTCCTCAAATTATCACTCAAATCAAATTATCACTCACCTCAAATTATCACTCACCTCAAATCATCACACGTAAAATTATCAGGCGCCTAACATCATCACTCACCTAAAATAATAGCTTACCTAAAATCATCACTTGCCTTGAATTAACATCACTCCGCTATAATGATCACTTACCTAAAATTCGCTGCACTTCCGCGGTCGACAAATACAAGTTCAAGCTCGCCGAGGTCCGGTGGAGGGTCAACAACACGGTCATGAGCCACGTGAGCGACACGCCAGACCAGCGCGTAACATAGCCCGGCCTTGACATGACTGTCGCGAATATACACGTTAATATATTGATCAAAAATGATTAATTTCCATTGGTTTAGACGCTGAGAAAAAGTTTGAAGATGTGAACATCAGCAGCTTCCTTGAAAATAAGTTTAATATAAGTAAAAATTAAAGAGAGCCATCAACTTTTGTAGGTAGTCCACCGCATAGCAGGTTATTTTATATAGAAGCACTTGTTAATTGAGATGTTTCGCTCGCAACAGGGAACTGGAGCTGAGAAGACCTCAGCTCGAACAAGATCACTGAGTAACTGGAGCGGGCTAGACGCACACCCACACGCAACCGCGCCACGACGACAACTGAATTTGCAGATGAGCGTCATGAGCCTGAGGAACAGGATCCAAGTGGAACAGCTATAGATCCGGCACGGAGAGGATAAGCTCTTCACAACTGAGGGAAAATCGGAACTAACCTGGTGGAGCGTGATGAATAAATTAAAATTAGCAGATAATGAGTGAGAGCGAAGACGAAAACTTCATTCTGTAAACTCAACAAGCGATCCTTGATAGTCATGAGAAAATCGCGAACCAAATTTTATTTAATGACTGCTGAATTCGTTGAATTACTGAATGAAATGAATTTTAAGCGAGCATGCAGCCTAAGTGAAAATAAGCTTTTGCCCCATTTGAAGGTCAAGTTGCATTAATGAAGTGTTATGAAAATACACAAATAAGCTTACGATGGCAATGGAACGAAGGAACCGCTCATGATCAAAAGTGATTAACCAGGCTAGATATAGTAGCGCTTTGTAAATTTTATTCGCACCTTTCAACTGGGCCCTCTCGAGACTGTAATATGCACTAGTCGAGGAATATGGTCCAATCCAAATAACAGCTGAGCATTTCACGCCAACATTGGTAGTTTCAGTCCAGTGTTAGCGAAAAAAGTTTCTCAGATTGGAGATAGATACACGAAAGAGCGTACAATGAATACAGTGAAGCAGGCTTGAATCATGGCTTGAGATTAAATGAATGATAAACAAGAAAAATGAATAATGAATAATTCACATGAAGTATGAATGATGAATTATCTTTGATATATGAGAAATAAATTTTTCTCACCTTCCTTACCTCTCCCTTGCCTTCCTTGTAGGCAACATTGGTACATCGAGGACAGTTGTGTTCGGATTCTCATTTCTAAATCATTTTCAAAATCACAGAATCATTTTAATTCTTATATTTTCATTTCAAAATCATTTTTAAATCACAAAATCATTTTAAGTTTTATATTTTCATTTCAAAACCAATTTACGTTGATATTTTCATTTCAAAATTTTCGCTTTCCCATGTGAAACACAACGCATCGACAGGCGCTTATTAATCACGAGTAATTTGCTGTATCAACTACATGTTATCGAGCAAATACCGAGCTTAGCATAAGCCGTCACCAATGCTATTGTGTTTCTTCACTGTAGTATCAGTTTTGTTTTTCTTCCATTCCGTTCAACAAATATTCTTCACCAAGATCATAACTGCTTTCATTTCCTATGCCATTTAGTCACTTGCGCGCTTAAACTTGAAGTAATTTCATACGGTCAACCTAATGTATCTTTGTGATCAATGGTGAGGAGGAGTGAGCTAGTAACTTTCGCGTAGAATGAAATAGAAAAGCAAAACATGAATCAGAGAAAAAGTAGCGTTAATGAGTTCATTTTCCGCATGATATTTTACGTATGCTCAAAAACAGTAAGTTTTAGAAAACTGATTTGAATGTAGCCATCAGATAATAAAAAATTCGAATCCTCAATCACATTTCGCTCTGAAAATTTTCTGGTCCCACTTTATTTTCACGGCTGTAAATACTGGAAGGACTAGGGGCAGGCAGGTGTCGCATATCTAGCAACACAACCACAGCGAGGTAAACTGCCCGTCCCATGTATCAAAACTGAAATATGTCACAATAATAAATAAACAGGTTGAGCGAAAATGAAATACTTTATCATCAAATTTGGAACAGTGTCACAAGAATAACCATTCAAATGCACGTACGATGTTTGCATCAAAACACTTTTTTAGCAATACAAAAAATTTACATTGCGTAAGTGGTGTATTTCTTTATACAGGCTAATGTTGCTCAAATGGAGAAAAAATTCAATATATAAATTCAGGGTCCAAATTTGATTTCGCATTTCATGGTCGCTGTTCGACGGAATACAACCTCACAATTTCTGTGTGATGACATTCCATCAAAACTGGTTTCGAAATAATTAAAAAGAAATACTTCAACAATTGTTAAATCTAAACGTTTAAACATGCGCTGATGAAACGTACGTATACCCACGCTGAAACATCTTTCTAAACAAATGAAATTCGAGATTTAATTTTCTGCACGTATCTGCAACTTAAGGATATTCATTTGAGCTTTTTCTATTTTGTCAGGATTATCTTTGGATTATTTTGAGAGTAATTTCAAATAAAGTCACTAATTGATGCAGGGGCCAAACTGAACTAAGTAAATCTCATGTCGACGATAAATCGAGGACTATACAGGCCCTCATATCTGATTAGCAAGTGATGAATGCGAGGTACTCAAGAATGGTTATGTACAGCTTCAGTCAGACGTCTAAACAACTCCATAATGTTGAGGCAAGGAAGTTCTTAAACTTCTATGCCTTCTTTTAACTTCGCACCTTCATATTGGTCGGTGCGGATCAATAATTTATGAATTAGAGCACCGTTATCGCTCCCCCACAACTGACTCATTATATATCAACTGTGTAGTACGCCATTGATTACATTGTGACGTGCAAAATATCCGGATGAAACTCTTGTACTTATGTTTTTTTTCGAGGAAGACTCGGAGTAAAAGAATAAATGGCGAGCATGAACAGAGTTCAAGTGGAGTTTCTGCAACGTTGATGCATCAAGTATTAAGAACGTGACACTTTAAATCGCACTCGTACTTTATTTGTTTATTACAGTTTCCGTAACGTCTGCATATGCATTTTTAAACAGGAACGCTCTATGATATTTTCCGTAGCTCTCTCGACGGTAAGGAAGTCTGAGAGTGCTAGATAAACTTTTCAAAAACTGATTGGAATGCTTATTACTTTCTTCAGCGCAGGCTCGCCTGCGTACGCCAATGTAATTTCCTTGTGGACTTCAAGCGTATAATTTAGAGAGCTCATGGAAAAATTCCCGTATAAATTTTGTGAGAATGGCAAATCTACTTATGTCGTGGTTTACGCTTCAGATACCCTACGTCGTGTTTAAATAAACGTTACGAAGAAGGGTTCGTTTGGCCAACGATCACCTTTCGAAAAGATCTGCCATCGAAAATATATTATCGTCGATAAGCGCAGCATGTGCTTGGCTCTACGAACATCGCAACCAACGGTTACTCCAGTACGTCGAGAAGCGTCGTTTGAAAGCTACCCCACCTTGACACCCTCACTTTGGGAGTACCGCACCCACCAGCGTCTTGAGGGAGCTGCACTGCCGGATACTTTCATTTCTTTTCACATATCTAAACTCTTTCCGTAGACACCTAGAATCTTGTTCATTCCATATAATTACTTGTTAATTAATATGTGAACGTAATCTAGTCTAATTATCTGACGACACTTGCTATTTCCGGTAAATTATTAACGTAAAGGATTGTAAATCAGAACGTGTATTTTCTCAAACGTGACAAGCGTCGCTGGGGCATACCCTGTCTGGAAGAGTGCGGGCATTAGAGCCACCGCAACTCGAAGTGTAGGACGTGCAGCCGCACCGCTCTGCCCTCTGGGCGAGCGATGGCACTGGCAGTCAGATGAGTCTCTATTGTACATGCCATCCACTATTACCATTCATTCCTGTTATCTCACGCGTAGGATCGGCATTCGCTTTCAGTGTACGGAGCATTATTCTGTATCTAGGATGTATGCGTAATTTCACATTATGTATTAGATAATCTGTGTTTCGCTAATTGATTCAGTAACGAGGCCTCACCTCGATTTGAGCTTATTACAAACAAATTCCTGTCCATCGATTGTGTTAACTATTTGAATCAGAAGTCATCGTTATTTTTTCAAGTCGTTATTTCTATATTAAATAACTAATTTGGAAGCCTGTTTATTTAATCCCTTGCAATTATTTAGCCATTAGTAATCAGGAAAATATGTCATCGGAAAAAAATGACTTATGAATACGATAAAAGAACTAACAAGGAGGAAGAATCATGATACTTACTGAGAAAAATCATTTATGAAATTGGACATATTCAGCCCTAGTAATAAAATGTAGAACACAATTTTCACCTTAGCGTAATCTGAGTCATTATTTTTGTTCAGTACACATCGTTCGTAGCTTGAAGCACCTCACTATAGCTCCCACGCTTCCCCGTCCAGGAAATCTTTCTCTAAACCTATACCATTAAGAGAGAAATTTTAATAGGTGTAAAAACAAACAGCAAACTTTCCAACATGTGTATACTAAGCACAATTTCCTCGATTTAAATTCTACCTTACTGCGTTCGGTGACGGTACTCGCAACAAAATGCGAAAAGTTTGTACTTTTACTCTCTGCTGTTGTCCGGGCAAAGTAGGGGAAATTCTCTTGGTCAGTCTGGCAGAGCACGAGGCCTAGCAGGCTATCGGGTTCTGCCTTGCTCTCTCTGCCCAAGATTTAGTGTGCGGTTTTAAACGAGTACTCGAACATTTGATAGATGACTCAATCTACTTATTCATTTATTGAATGCTTCCCTGCGTTTTCGCTCAGTTAAGGCAATAAACACAATTAAACTATGCATAAAAAAAGGGGACATAAGTACTTGAACATCTCACAGAAGACTAAAATCTACCATGCTTATTCATTTATTCAATGCTTCTCTGCATTTTCGCTCAGTTTAAGGCGATAAAACAAGTAAAATATGTAAAAAATAAGTTTAAAGTAGCTTCACATGGGCGTGGAATTCACAGTTTTGGTTGACACAGGCGCTACTCATGCAAAAACAGCAAGCATCTTCATGAGAAGGGAAAGCAAAATGATAGTCAAGAATAAATATGTGACCCTGGCGCCGAAATTCGTTGCTCTACAGAGGGGACGAGAAGTAAATATCGAAGAGATAAATTCTGCTTAACTAGAAATTTAAATCAACTCCAGAGTACTGAAATATCTGCTGCTAATTATTTAATCAATTCATTTGTGGATGAGTACGATCACCTGAACTCGAAGTCCTACGTATGTATACCTGAGGAGATCTCGAGCTAAGCTCCCAAGATGTGCCGAAGGACATTCTTCTTCAGTGCCGCTCAGCCCAATGGAAGTGGCAAATCAAAAGTATAGCCAAATTAAAAAAGTTGGCATCGCCTGTTCTATTATTCAAGCATTTTAAAACTGGTGCTGACAGTTTCAATTAATGGAAAGTTATAACAAATTTATAACACAGCGATGAAGAATGACATTTTCTGCAAATTCTAAATGTTTTCTTTCACTTCCGCTTCAGAAGGCTGTCAATGGTCATGCCACGATGGTAGGCTAAGTACAAGGCAGAGGTGAGAAGGAAGACTCACTCTAGTTGGATATTGAAGAAGACATCTCCTTTTATGTGCGCGTGCGTGTTGAACATCTGTGCACAATTCACTGCAGTCGAAGTAACTGTATTTTTTACTGCTTCTCTTCAGTTTCCGTTGAGTGAGGATTTCAGCTGATGTCTAATGAGAAATATTGTGAGTGCAAATTCCAATGCCGTTTATTCTCAGAATTTCATTCTTTAAAATTAAAGTGTAATTTAGGTTTTCAATAGCTTCCGTCACAGATTCTCCCGTTCGTAGCATAGAAAAAGTGAAAAATCACACTGATTTTCCTCGAATTAGACACTTACCTAAATCAATAATTAACGAATGGTGAGATTTGCATCTAATCTAAGAATAAGGGTCATGTTGCCTGGGCATCAAAAAGAGCCACCTCGTTACAACTTTGCCTCCTGCACCTGGTCAAGGATGCCTTGCACATCTTCAACGAATTTTGGTGTAGTAGCAAGCTATGTTTGTTAATCTGAACAGTACCTTAACAGCTCAAAATAATCGATAGAATTGAAAACTAGAGAGGTAGGAAGCCAAGGATATGTGGCGGTGTGGTTGAATGTTCTGTGCTTGAAAAAAGAGAGGCACGTGCGGACTCGAAAGGTTTGCTGGATTTCACCGAGCCAAACCGCAAAGCGTACATTCCACACACCCTCTTGATCCTTGGCTTTGTGCTTAATTCTAGAATAAATAGTGAAGAATTAGTCATGACCAGGAGGTTGTCAGGGCAGGGAGGAAGACTTCACGTTTGACTTGGATCAAAAGTCAGTCGCGTCCCATGGTTACCTGAAGTTTCTGCTCCGTCATCAGTGAGATTGGTCGAGCGCTCAGAGAAAAGGATGTATTTTTGGCAGACTTATGAATATAAAATTGATCAAAATTCAACACACAAACGCGTACAAAAATATTATCACAATGATTTCTGTGCCATGTGAATGTGATAAATAATACAAATAACTCCGCCAAACATGACTCACTCTGGGTGAGTCTGCAGTATTTCACAAGAAAGTTTAATTTTCTCTGTTAAGATTGAATCGAGAATAATGAAAAATTCGAACAAATACTGCAAATATCTATCGATTTCTAGAGGGAGAATGATTTCATTAATAAATTAATGAATCAGGTTATTTCTTGATCAGAAATTTTCGACGGGTGAAAAAGAAAAAAAAAATGTGGCATTCATAATTGATTGAACCTCTGTGACACACCGAAATGTGTAAAGATTTCTATGAATAAAGATATGAACCACTCATGTGCGTCAAAATTTTTGATTCAGTGGGTTTCATTCTGTGACCTCTTTGTTATTATTTTCCTCAATACCTCTCTATCGAGACCGGCCTGTTCTTCAGATTCATCTGTTTTTAAACAATTCTTATTGTCTGCTGTTCTTCTAGTTAAGTTCTCTCATTAGTTAAATTCTCTCACTCCGAGACCTTTTACCTGTCATTTTATTGTCTGGATAGACTCTCGTCGCAGTCTCCGACTTGTTTTGTAGGTAACGTTCATCCTTCCATTGGAGATTTCATCACTGGATGAGGTTTTGAGTAGTCGCATAACACAAGATGAGTACCAAAATGTAAAAAAATGGAAGATCATGGGCTGTCTGCAAGATGTACTGTAGGTAGCTGCAAGAGATCCATGAGCATCACGGCAACGTCCCCTATGTTAAGGCCATTTTACATTGACGGTGTCTTCGCGCTCCACACCGTCGCTCCATCCCGCCAGTCAAATAAGCTCCGCCCACAGCAATGCAAAATGACCCTTATTGCCACGCTCTCGGTAAGGAGCGGCAACA
>JACJUY010000002.1:366885-459459 GCA_014220935.1 Platorchestia sp. MABIK | reverse complement strand
ATTCGGCAGGTGTCAGTAGAAGATAATTCAAATTAAAGGAAAAAGTAAAAAAGTACACCTACAAATTAGTAATAGGTATTTATTTTTTCTTTCCATTTACAGTGTTTTTTGAAGGTAATTGGGTTATATTAAGGTTTTTTAGAATATTAGATTATTTCTTCTGCAAATTATTCTGCAAACATTCTGCAAATTGTTCTGTCAAGTATTCTGTCAGTATTGCAAGAGCAATACTGACGATTGCTGTCCCTGGGGAAGGAGCGTCGTGTTGAGCGGCAATGTAAAAGCAAGCCGGTGTGCACTGACGCTCAATCCTCTCGTGGGAGGAGCTCTAGCAAGTTCACCGTCGCTCCACACCGACGCTCCACACCGCATGTGTAAAATGAGCAAGCGTGTTCACTTTCTTGGTCTGGTCGGTTTACCTCAAACTCTGCGAACTGCATACCAGTGTGGTAGCAATTCAGGAGATTGAGTGAACTATTTATGCTAATGCCATTATTTTTTAATAGTGAATTTTGTCTATCATGACCACTACTTTTGGGTATGTTAGCAATTTTACTGGAACAAAAGCGTGAGAAAATATGTAAAATAATTATTAATTATGTAAATAAGCAACGAAACTTATTTCCTGAAGTGCATTGCGAGTGTCTATTGAGTTTGATATTAAAGGTCCTTCACTCAAAGAGGAAGCGCTTGTCATTTTTGATCGCGTTAGTACAAATTTTTGTTCGGGCTTGCAACTATACATCAACGCCGTTTGGCTTAAAACCCGTACGCGTTAACGCGTGTTTCAACGGCAGGTATTTTTTAGTTTTAGTTGGAATGTTCCGAAGAGATGAAATTAACGCATTGGACTTACATTAACGACATGAGCTTCCACAACTAGCAATTTTGTTAAAGTGATTAATCAATAATCCTTTTGAAATAACTCTTCCTAAGCTGCATGAAGATTCCAGCCAAAAGTGTTAGACCGATTTCTAATGCTGATGTCGAGAGACCGTCGAATGGATCGTCTGAAAGGATTCTCTTAGTATAGATGCGGGGATAAACACACGAACTCCAAGAGGTGGGAAGTTTGAAGCTGAGGTGGTGCGTATATAACCTTTCGTAAGATCTGAGGCTCCTAGAATCTTACAGCACCAAGCGAAGTTCCTTAAAAAATCAGAGAACGGAATCAAAGTGTGCTGAATTTGAAACCCTTGTATCTCAGTGACTAATGGAGGTAATCAACCATTTTTCTGCTGTCATTGTGCACCTACAACTCACTCTGCGTACAGAAAAATTTGGGGTTACGGTGGTATGCATGCATAACTCTTTTCCGCTATCCCTGACCCTTAGAACTATGTATGATGCATCTATGATTCTAGGGGCATCATATAAAGAATCCGACTGCCTTTTTGGTTGGTTACGGCGTTAGTTGACCTATTGTTAATGAATGTGAGATTACAGCTTTTACCAGTTTAAATTTAAATAACTTACGATGTCGTCTACACAAAACTTTTGAATAAGGGCGTACGCCTCAATTTTACTCCCGTTAATTGCATCAATTTTCCTGCTCAATGTTGATAGTCACTTTTGCAATGGAAAACCATGGTTAGAAAAATGTAGAATTTTCAAAACCAACTTTCAGGCAAAGAACATAATTTAGTTTGATTCAGTTTTGCTAATAAAAAAGTAGGTACTAAACGCTTCGAATTCATGAATCCTGAAAGCTTTGTTATATTGCAAATCAAATTAATAACAAGTTCAGTGACTGCTATCCAAATGCCCAGGAAAATGTTCACTACATCACACTGAAGCAATTATCTCCATCGGTAAGAGTGCCCTGCTTCTGAATGGAAAATTTTTGTTTTTTACACAGTAGTTATTTTAGTTAATAATTCGAAAAGACTCCTTACACTCTCATCGTTTTTCAAAGAGGAAATGGTTCTCTGTCAAGAAATAGAGAAGAATGTTAGCTGCTCTAAAAACCCTGATCTCACTATAAAACCAGTTTAATTGCGACTATTCATTCTAATGAAATTGTTGTCAGATTTGCAGCGGTTAGCCATGACCACAGCGTTAATCTACGGCAGTTAAGCCTGGCACTGCCCAGTGTAACCTTGAATTTCGCCTCATTTTTATGGCATTCTATCGCCTGTATTGTCTCGAATATGTTCACCTTCGTTCGCCAGAGGCACATCTGGCACGACTTTGACCAGCCGCATCAACTGCAATAAGCTGAAACAAAGGCACCGAGGCCGGGCTAAAGCTGGCTGAACTTAGCGCACTCATTCATCTGTTTGTCCAGTACAATACTCGGGGGCCTATTATTACTCGGTGCGGAGGCCACTTTTAAAGCTACGCTATAAACAAGTCTCTCTTTGGTGTGTGTGCGATCGCTTTCCGCCCCTCCAATTTTCAATAGGCAATCGTCGCTCGGACCCATGGAGCCACCAGAAAAAGCCGATCGAGATTAGCTCAAAAATTGAGCTCACAGATCACACGCCTCTCGCAGAAAAAGTCGCCTGCGCCGCCCGCTTCATTGCCGAAATGCCTGAGCCGCCGCTGGTGCTGGATGCTTTCCTGCTCCTGCCTGAGTTATCGTGCAGTCTTCCAACTCCTGTAATTCTCCAAACGAATCCGACGCGCGAGAAAAACTCGATCGAGGGAAAAACTTCATTACCGAAAGGAAGTAATTAGGCATGGCCGCTCTTTGTGCCCTCATCAGCTGAAATATTTACTGGCAGCGGAGGCCCAAAGTGATGAGAGAAAACGAAGTTCATGATCTTCCAGTGAAATTGCTCCTACTGAAACCCCATCTACTAGAATTGTTTATGAACCTTAGTAAAAAATAGAATTTTTGAGAAAAAACTGATTTATGAACAAATATCACCGGTCGACATCAAGGTTAAAGTAACAGGAAATATGCTACATCAATGAGGAATGCGTGATTGAAAAATCTGTGTTAGTTTGCCATGTTCAGAAAGTTTCACTTACCTTAGACGAGTATCCGTGAGTAGTACCTTACTCGTAACGCAAAACTTTTTCTTGACGACTAAGCAGTCAATTCTGTTGCGTGGTTTGTCACGACACCGGTTCTTCATGAGTTTTTATCGTTGCTAAGTGCAGCGCTCGTTTCAGAGATAAGGATCATTTTTTCACATGTAATCCAAGGTAGATATGATAGAATCTTGCAAGTCGTCTTCGACTCTGGTATACCGTTTTCGACTCTTAAGGAACTCCAGGATGTGAAAAGCTCAGCGCTCATTGGGGCTGAGGTGCTAAACTGAGGCTACACAGCCGCCGTTATAGTGTGCACATGATCAGAGCCCACCGCCTTCCTGTCAATGACGAGAAAAATCATAATAAAATTTAAAAACCATTCACACCGATTTCAGAATTTTTGCTCATGTGTTTTTATAAGGGGTGTTTTTTGTGAAATTTACTATTTTCACCCGTTTTTTAATGCTAGTTACTTTCGTCATCTTTTGTTAGTGAATTATTCAGCTAATTTGAATGTGTGGGCGTTGAGATGCTGCATGTCTGCCTCCGCCTGCCAGCAGCTGAGATGCTGCAGGTCAGCCTCCGCCTGCCAGCAGCTGAGATGCTGCAGGTCAGCCTCCGCCTGCCAGCAGCTGAGAAACTGCAGGTCTGCCTCCGCCTGCCAGCAGCTGAGATGCTGCAGGTCTGCAGCAGCGGAGATGCTGCAAGCCTGCCTCCCCCTACCTGCAGCTGAGATGCTGCAGGTCTGCCTCCCCCTGCCAGCAGCTGAGATGCTGCAGGTCTGCCTCCGCCTGCCAGCAGCTGAGATGCTGCAGGTCTGCAGCAGCTGAGATGCTGCAAGCCTGCCTCCCCCTACCTGCAGCTGAGATGCTGCAGGTCTGCCTCCCCCTGCCAGCAGCTGAGATGCTGCAGGTCTGCCTCCGCCTGCCAGCAGCTGAGATGCTGCAGGTCAGCCTCCGCCTGCCAGCAGCAGAGATGCTGCAGGTCAGCCTCCGCCTGCCAGCAGCTGAGATGCTGCAGGTCAGCCTCCGCCTGCCAGCAGCTGAGAAACTGCAGGTCTGCCTCCGCCTGCCAGCAGCTGAGTTGCTGCAGGTCTGCAGCAGCTGAGATGCTGCAGGTCTGCCTCCGCCTGCCAGCAGCTGAGAAACTGCAGGTCTGCCTCCCCCTGCTAACAAACACGCGGCTGTAGTGAGCTGGAAATATAAATTTTACAATTACATTATCTCAAATTTATTCATTTGAAAGTTTTCTATTTTCTTTTAACTGAGCGTTCGTAAAAGTTCATAACTTTCTGCGCGCTAGATTTTCATTGTCCTGGTTACTTAATGAAATCCATTCAAATATAGAAATACATCGTGTTAAGGCTATGAGAGTATTTAGTTCGAAGATGGCTCACACGATGAATACTTGTAAATTTTATAAAATAGGACTTCAGTGTATTTTTTTTTTGAAGTCACAACAAATTCCTCGGGATCACATATTTTAGTCATCATAACTAGCCAGAAAAAAAATTATGATTTTTGATCAGTTGCGTGCTGAAACAAGACTTAATTTGTAAATAAAAACCCCATATGCAAGTACATGACTACATCTTTTATACCTTGCATTACTACAAAAGTTTATTCTTTGTTGCCTGTCCCGTAAACAGTTATCAATTTTTTATCATTAAAATATATCATGCAATCATTCAAACTCAAACTTCATCGTTTCTGGAGGAGACACTTGAAACTTCAGTCACATTCGCAAAAATCACATGAATTACATGACATTTTTTTCACCTACACAATCATTCCACCTCCAGACAAATTTTCTCTCATCCTTTTTCAATTACGATGTTATTTATCCTTTATTTATTGAAATCTTTCGCTGCTCTTATTCACTAAACATTTGTAACCAAAGCAGACAAAGCTCAAATTAACATTAAATTTTCATCATTAAAATATTTGCAGAACAGCAAATTCAATTTCAAATATTCCCAAATCTAATTCGAATGCCTCTTCTACATTGGTGGAACGCACAAATTTTTGTCCGAGCGTGTCGATTCTCCCTTGCGGTGCAATGAAGCACAATGCAGCCTCATCCCTTTGTGACCTTCGTGATGAGTCCATCAAGCCCCTCAGAAAAATACAACAGTAGTATCTATGGCAATTAGCTCTCCCAGGGGGAGTATGTTAGGTAACGAGCTATCGGTTAGATAGGCATTTGTTTTGTTGAAAAAGAATAGGTTCATTTGTTTTGTAACGGATAATTTTTTTCCGGTTCAATGCTGTCCGATTTTTCAGCCCCTACTACTTCCTTCTCCAACTTTGATCTTGTTTCATGAACTTCTTTCTCAACTTATGAACTTGGCGAACTCAACTGTTTCTATGCACCTTGTGCATAAATTCCCTGAACTCCATCCTAAATGGTGCCTCTCTTTTTCCTCTCTTTGAACACCTTTGTTGCGATTAGGGAGGCTAATCTTAATCTGATGAATCTTCCAAGATGCACAAAGTCATCCACCTTCCCAGCGCGGAAACTCGACCTCGAAATTATCTCGACGTACGCGTAAGATGTTCCTAGGAGAGGAAGCACTGTTCCCATGGAGTGAATTGATTTGTGAGCGGGGTATAAACGGAACATAATTTCATTCTCATCACTTTGATATTGATTACATCATCTTCAAGCATTGAATTCACAAGCATTTATTCTCCTAAATAAAGAGCTGCCCATTCAGTTAAGGTGAAATAATTATATTTCCTTCCTGAGGCGTGAAGAGTTTTTCTATGAAATGTTTAATGAACCAATCCGCTTTGCAACATGTAACAGTTTGCTTCGAAGTAAAATTGACAGTTTGTCTATTGTGATTTTAGATCACCCAGCATCTCAGCGAGAGCGTGGCTGTTAAGTGATCAACAGGATCTTATTTTTTGAAAATTTCACTGCGCGAGTGCTTGTCTTAGCCCTGTCGTGTGCAACTAAAGTTTACTGGTTTTGTTAAAGGACTGAGCAATTTTTAATCTTTGCGCTGTAGTAAAAATTAGTTTGATACTGACTTTGAATAAATTTGAGCAAGCCAAAAAATAAGGTAAAAAATTCTTTTAACGAACGTGAACTGTTAAAAGTTAAATTTTAATTAGCTTTCAGCTGAATTGTGAACTGTAAAAACTTTTACTTCAATTAGCTTGAAACTAATTTTTGGCTTCAATGAAAAGATACGCCCCCAAATTTTTTTTCCAAAGCAAGCAGGCAGTTGGCAGAGGCCGGGCCGCCCAGCCGTAATTAGGCGAGGGTGTGGCGAGTCTGAAGCTGCGCTATTAGCGGCCTAAGCTGACCCACATCTGCGCCTGCCTGTGCGTAGCTCGTTTTATGGCCATCGCATGCTAATGAGAGGCCGATATTGGCATCACAGTTTATTGATTAGAGGCCAGAGCAAACATCAACTCCATTGTATTAACAATATTTTAAAAATATATTGTTATTATTACTATTACCATTATTACTATTACTATTTTTGGTGAATTTCTCCCATTCCAGTCAGGAGTAAATGTTTAAGAATATCAATTTAGAATCTGGCGAATCTTTTTTTGAATTTCAGATTATGAGGATGTTGTGGTTATTATACATAGTATGGAATGTATTTCTGTCGGCTCGAGAGTAGTCTATCAGCAAGCATCATCAGCATTGTCCAGTATTCACGCGTACGACGATAATTTAATGATACATTATTATTTTAGAAAATGTTTCTTCAGTTCCAGGGAAGAGGAAGTGTATTGGGAAACCAATTAAGCCTCCTTTCGAATCTAAGACTATTAGAGTGTTGTCAAAATTATTCATAGTAAGGAATTCATTCTAATTTTATTTCCTTTTTTACAGACCTAATCTACAAAAGTGAAGAAACTAAGAAACTAGTAGTCCTATTTTTCTTAAACGCTTAAGAAAAATAGGACTACTAGTTTCTTAGTTTCTTCACTTTTATAGATTAGGTTTGTAAAAAAGGAAACAAAATTAAAATGATTTCACTACGTGCTGTGTTCTTCGTTTTCAAGTTCCTGATGAACATTCGTCTGAAGAATTATGAATTTCCTGAAGGAATTCATTTAAACAGGTTCGATTGGATTTCTATTTACTAGCAGCAACATCATTTTCATAGCCAATAGTGGGAACATATTTTCAGTCAAATTCACATCAGATGCAAGCAGTAAAATTGGATCAGCTTTACTTTGTGGCGTCCGATACTGTGAGTTTTTCATGAAGATATTCCTCTTTCGTAATAAAAAACTGAACTACATACCCAGCAAACTACTGACATCTGATATTTTAGAGTTTCCGAAGAAATTGTCAACCATTGAACGCGAAGTGGAAAATTGAATTACGAAACCGTAAGTGAATTACTGAAATTGAGCCTGGCAAAGCAAAGACGAAAGACAGACGCTCACTCTCGCGAAAATAGCCCATGCAGCTGCTCAGAAAATAGCGCTGGTAAAAATGAAGGCATTTCAGTGGGCTATAAATCACAAGATTGAGTCTGCGTGCTAGAGGAAAGTAATTGAATTGTTCAAATAAATGAACAACAGTTTCTTTTAGAATGCACTGAAGTCAATGTCATTTTTAAACTTGTTAATTTAAATGCTCACCTCCTGGAGTGGCACAAAAACACAGAACTTAGTCATAGATTTGCTTACTTAATGGATATGTATTGCTTGGAGCGCAGCATCTCAGATTTGTGTTTCTCTTACATTTGAATAAAAAGTTGGGACCCTTTCAACAGTCACGCATTTTAATTTATTGCTCGTATCTCTTGCGCGTACCATAAATCTCTCATCAGTTGACACAACTTATCAAATGAATACAAGTATGATGCAAAATTGCGGCTCACACAACCTGAAAATTTACGCTTTCCCGGCTGCGCTCCCTGCAGATAGTTTCGCATGAACTCAACCAAGTCATTTCCATGCATACAGCATATCAAATTGCAATGGTGTGTCGTAAAATCTCTCGAGGGGAAATAAAACCTTGCTCGCGCAATATTTTTCCCAGGGAAATTCACGTAGTTATCTACAGCAGGTAGAAATAAGCCACTCTGAGATCCTGTGAATTTACGGCCTCATTGGAAGTTCGTTGCTGGAGTTATTGCAGTTGCAAAAATCTGTGAAGATATTATTATCACAAGCAGAATAAACGTGTTTACTGCCACAGTAACTTCTATGCAAATCGCGTGGCTAATAATTGCCTACTCTTGTTGATGGGAAATGAATGATATTGGACCGAACAGGACGTGAAGATTTTATGACAAATTCAAGTGACATGTACCTCTATTTACTAAAGAGAAACCAGAAGAATTCGCTAGGGGTCCAGCGTCACAAAAAAAAAGTTTAATGAATTTATGCAATCCTTTAGTAATAATCTCAAAGTTTTTTGTTTATGAAGATGCTAGACGCATTGTTTCAAATTACCTATCAACACACTGGAGAATATTATATGACTTCAGCACTTGAAAACCCGTCCTGTAAAAATAAATAAGACAACTGTACTTATTGCTTTTTTGAACAGTTTTCATTCTTTGATATTCAAGTAAGTTTGTTTGAATATGATTTCATTCACAACGTGGTGTTTTGATGTCAGAACATGCAACTATTTACACAGGAACATATCAATTACTTCCTCCAGCTAGTCTGTAGGTTACGTATCCTCTACAACAAGATGTTCTGACGACTTCCAAACAGACTCGCCTTATATTCGCTCCGCGTGCTCAAGCATGCCGATCGTAAACAACTTTGAAATAGTACAATAAATTATTGTGTATACGTGACGGAGGCCCTGGCATCGCTAATAATACCTCACCAAATGTGCCTTGTATCAAACGGTTTGTTTGCTTTAATTTGCATTCACCAACATTAGTTTAGCCTCAGCATAGAAGGAGGAATGTTTTTCTCCTCTAGTCGGGCCGGAACAGCAGCTATACGTATATAACGAGAATCTTTTTTCCACAAATTTTTCCCGGTGCTGTTTGCCCCCGACTGTGCACGATAAATATCATCTCTAAATGAATGTGATGAAACGCGATCCGTGTGTGAATGCGGACTTCATATGCCCCGCCTTATCTCTTGAGCGTAAAAAACAGTTTTTTCCAACTATACATGTTCAACAACGAGACGTCGTTTTCGTTGTTCTACGTTGGTTAAATGTTGTTGGACGCCAGCGAGCTGTGAGACAAGCCCAACAATTAGTGCTCTCTGTCTGCCACCATTTGTCCAATGTTCGGCCTAACACTCGCTTCTCTTATTTCTACGAAGGTTAGTTGAAGCTTTCCAACCTATGTGAAGCAAACCGAAGAAAATCCACGGCAGCTGTAGTATCGGAATTCTTTTCTGTCGTAGAAAAACGGTATCCACTTCTCGAAAATAATAGCGAAGAACCGCGTAACATGCGGAGGGCAAGTAAAAGAAAAAACGAGTATTAAATGAAGACAAAGCTTCCTTTATACTCTGCAAGACAATTTAGCTCTAACTACTTGTATTTACAGTAACTGTGTACTTTTCTGAATTAGTTTAGGGCTAAATTTGATTTTAAGATATCTACATTGATATTTACTTTACAATGAGGCCTGAATATATCGGACAATATATAAAACACGGAACAAAAATTTACTCGAATGTTTTTTTATTAACCAATGCAAACTCACAGCTTCCTTCTGTACTCAGTCAGTGCTAAGCATTTCTTCAATTTTTCCCTACTGCGGTTTTGTGAGCTCTGAAATGAATGCCTAGAGGAGTGAAGCAAATCACTTATAAGGCTAAGAGTCGTGGTATAAATGTGACAGTTTCACAACAAATATCACAATAATTGTCGAGGTAATCACCGAAAATGGAAATTTGTCGGTTTATTTCCGCAGTATTTTTTACATAAATAAGAGAATTCAAATACTTTCGCACAATTTGATTCACCAACGACGGGATGGAGCTGATCTTCATCAAAATTTGAAAAAAGCATAGAATCAAATGACCAGTATCGATTAAGATAAGGATTTTATGCACGTGGCAATCGAGAAGTGGAAGGCTATAGTGTAAATGGAAAAGTCTTCGTAGAGTAACACATCGAGTACCGCAGTAATCACACGTGGCGTCAGCTTTTACGAACCCAGATCGGTTGAAGCACTAATCAAGAGTGGCACTAATTATGCCTCAGTTAAAATAGACCGAGTACAGCAGTAAGCCTGAGTGGCCGTGCTCGAAATCGATGAGTGTGAGCTATTCCAGCTATGTGGATGTGAATTTTGTGTCAAGACACTTTCTTAGCTGGTCAGTGTTATTATGGGTGGGAAATGTTATACAAGCTACATCTTCTTAGCATTTGGTTGGTGTTAAGGCTAAATCTTTAGAACTTATACTTCTATGAAAGCTCTGTTTATTCTTTAGTACTTTTTGCTCAGTTTATTCAGTAAGTGTTGTGAAAGGGCGGGCGTTGATGAAATGCAATGATTAATTAAAAGTAGAATTTCCAGGTATGTCTTTGCGTCATTGGATTAGCATTTTCTAAACTTTATATTTATTTGCGCGAATCCCTCAACTGCAAAACCTTTTTCTGAACGAACTTTTAACGAAGATAATACATGTACGAAAAATTATGTTATCTTTCTTTCTTAATAAAATCTTCATAACTTTCAATACAGCAGTACTTGAAACGATGACTACCTTTAACGTTGAAACCTTTAATAAGAAACAGATGAAACCGGGAAGAGTGTGAATAACTTCATTGTACAGTTCAAGGTAAAAACACTTAATTCCTCCCGTACTGTATTATATTATACAGATCGTACACCGCATTTCACGTTAATACACGCAATGAAAAAACGTTCAAAATTCACCTTTCCCGTTTACAATTTCAGTGTGTCATTACGTATTGAAACGAAACTTTGTCGTGATGACAGCCTCGGTTAAACTTTTGCTTATTTTTCCTTGGAAAAAACATCATCGAGCAGAATAAATGTCAAGTCTCCGCTCCAACCACTCTGTTGTAATACTCAGTAGTAAGGCAAATCCAAAATAAAATAAACATTTGTTGAACAAAACTTCTATTTAAATTTTTATGATATTCAGAAATTATCAAGAAAGGCATAGTTTCTCAAATGGCTTGCATATCAATTATTTCAAAAATATTCCATAGTGCTATAAACAGATACCTTTCTCGAAAAAATTCTAACGTCATTCTTGAATAGTTTTCCTGGGCAAATAGAACTGCTTTTCCGACTGTTTGACACGCGACATTGTGGAGAAATACTAAAAATGATCAGTAAAGATAAGAAGACTTTAGAGGACTTATCTATGCAAAAAGTGAACTAGAAAGTATAGAAAGTACAGAAACTTCACTCACTCTAAAAAGTCACACATGAGCGATTTTATAATGTGTTGAATAGAAGGAAAATTATATGTTGAAGAACATTAACACTCATCGCGACGAAAGAAGAGAATTTCTGTTTTCTCCATCCACAATAAAATAAGGGAAAATAAACATCTCCAACGATGCAAGCTCGGATTAAGTAATTACCTAGAGCTCACACCCGCAATTTGGGAGCGCTCTGCAATTAGCGGTAGTAACGCTGCCTTTATTTGGAGGACTTTGTTTACTCACACAGACTCATAATGAAAATTACTTGAGCCCCGCACTTCAAACTAGGCTTTGGACTACCATAAATGTTAGTGAAGTTCTCACGGTTACGTAAACACTGCGGGTCGAGCCGTCTTTCTCACGCTCTACCCTGAAATACTTTAGTCTCAAGCAGGAAAAAAGTACTTTAGTCTCAAGCAGACATGCGCTGTGAATTTGTGAGTGCCATCCAATCACCCTAAATTTCACTCTCATCCGCGTTTGAACTTTTTATCCTTTGCAATGATTTTGTGAAAATTTCGTGCATGAAAAGAGAGATTTTTCTATCTTAAAAATCAATATCGAAACCCTGCAACGCTCTGTAACCCGCACCACGCTCGAAAAAATATACTTCAGAATACCAAAAAAAATCATTCTCAAGTAGCCGAATTAATTAATCTACTTTAAGGGTAATTTATCATGTTCTCCAATTTGAATGCTCGTGACTGAAAGACGGACACCCCTGCAGTGAGAGCGCCATTGAGGGCCCATAATGAGGCACATCAGAAGGAAGCCTGACAGCGGCAGAAGCCCGACAAGTGTATCAGGGACACAGTTACTGTCAAACTCTGGTGTGGTCTTTGCTGGCGCTGCTCCCTCTTTAGTGTCGCTGCTCAGCTGTCGCTGTCACCCCTCCGTACTGCAGGGAGGGGCAGGCGTGTTCGATTTACGTCTTGATGTCAGCTTTAAGTATTTTCTGTTGTATTTGAACAGGAGTTCAAGGTTCGTTAAGTATTCAGCTGAAGATGGTTCACTAAATATTTAACTCATTTAAAAAATAAATGAATGATAAACTTAGAATTAGGTAAGAACTTCTGTAATTTTAAGTCACGATGTCACACTGAACTTATGGCAGACCGCCTTGTAAATTGATGAAACTAGCTAACGTTATTAGAGCAACTTAGTCATGAAATTTACCGAAGAAAAATTCCCGTGGCTAAAAATCATTGTACAAACGAAATTCCTATGGTATATTTAGTTCTAGAACTGCAGACGCTTGGTATTTCAGGACGAGGCTAGGCCTTCTGGCCTGCATATTGTGTGATTCGAAGCCAGTTCACACAACACGCAGTACGATGCAGTCAAAGCTGACACGCAAACCTAAACAATTCGGCTGCGAATTGATCATCCAGGCATTGAAGAGCAGGCATTGTTCTTTTGATTGGAGTTCAGCTTCGGTTTTTGATGGTGGAGCGGATTTGAATTAGCGCAGAACATGCTCTAGCTCGGTTGAACAGTTGATCACAGAATTATTAGACATCACCTTATGCCACCCTCAACTTAAACAGAAAAATGTATAAGTCCGAGTTATACATCTAATACTATGCTTGATTCATGTTTTCAATAGCTGTAGCTAATTTCCATTCGCTAATGTTGACGTTCGCATAAGACTGTGTATAATTTCAGGATCGACTGTATTCGTGTCCATGATCCTTGAGTGTCGTTGTTTAATTTCCCAATTTCTATAAAAACAATTTCCTCGTTATATCTACAACACCTTTAATAAAATGCATGGAAAAGCATAAACTAATTTAATCAATAATTTAATAAATTTCCTCGAGGAGAGCGTCTTAACATGCGGTGTGCACTCACTCAAATTGTTTAGAGACATTTTATTGTAATTTTGAACTCATTTTATCAGAAAACGCCACTTGATGTGAGCGGTTATATTTCTAAGTAGAAAAATTGCATATTCTTTCATATTCATCGTATGTTTCTTGATCCAATATTCTGAATGCCTCAAAATAGCCACCGATTAATTAAAGCATTGTTCTACAAATTAAATGTTGAAAGGTGAAATGCTAATGAAAATAAATTTTGAAACTTAAAGTGTTCAGAAATTTATGAACTGAAAATGAAAATTGTAATAAAGAGTACAAAGTATGAAAATATAAGAAATGATGGAATGAACACGTCTACTCACAAATGATTCAAAATATTTTCTCACTCCATCATGAGTGCATGAGTGTTGTAACAAACATGAGTGCATGAGTGTTGTAACAAAAATCAACAGAGTCAAAATTAAACCACAAACAGTGAAAAAGCAGTGCAACTAAAACGTTTCCTGGTCTCTTTGCCTAGCACGACGCTCTCAGTGACTTCCATTCAAGTCCGTGCATTCACATGAACACTAATTGCATCATTCACATCGAGAAAGAAAAGAAAGCGTATGAGTTTGGGTTAAAATGTAGAGGAAATATTCAGCTCCGCTATAATGAATGCACTCTGAATTCAATTTATTTAATGCGTTTTAATCGTGATTTAAATGAGACTTATGGGTCGACACGAATGGAAATTCTAAAATTCGGAGGTCAAGTTCATCTACCGAAGCCCACACGTAGAATGCGCTATCGTTGCCGCGTCGCCTTCCAAAGCGCGGGTCACTGCAGCGCTTCGGGTACCGAAGGCAAAACTGACCCTCGAAACTCGTCTGCTCATATTAGGCTTTCTTTCGAAAATATTCCCCAGTTCTATCATGTGAAATGGCTGCGAACATAGCAAACACGAATTTACGGATAGTAAACTCTTCAGGTTTGCACCATAATTTCAACACTTTTTAGGGAGAGTAAAGAACTGTAATTCGGCTTTAAAATTGTATGTACCAAGATAATGTGATATTTCTATTCAGTTTGTGTTGGTAAGCCAAAAAACTTAACATCGTTGCTGCGAGGAAAATTGGCAATGGTAAATGTTGATTCAGGATTAGTGTTCATCGTTCAGATTATTAACCAATTTAATGATATTTTCACCGACTAACCTTTTCATCTATAAATCTGTCTTTCTTATTTGTTTAATAAATTAATAACCACGATTTTTTAGTTCTAAAATTTCTTTTAGTTTCAATGTCAAGTTTGTTCGCGTGTTTGACTCGTGATTTGAGAAATATTTGGGTTAATTAAAACGTTCGGTTTTCTGAAAATTTATAACATCAAAAACAAAAAGCTTACAAGCGCCTAGTGAACGACTGCGTTTATTCCTACCCATGAGAGAATGTTTCTTTGTCTCGGTCGTCAGATTAAGAAACATCCTTAATGATATAAAATATTACACCGTTTTGGAAGCAAAAATTTGCTCCATCAATGATCATTTCAAAATGAATTTGCAGCTAACCGTTTAAATACATCAAAAAGCCGCCCACGCATTCCTGCAAGCATTGCTGTGTGGCGTTTATTAGCCCACGAGGAGCCGTAGAGGCAACAAGGAGCTGTAGCTGTAGGGTGCCTGTGAGAACCCGACTCCGGCGCATGATTTAGGGCCGAAACTCAGACGCCCCTCGCTCATCTACGCCCATGTGGCGGGCTTGCTCTGCCGCTCTACCACTCGTTCTAAACGACACTTTGAAACACTCTGCTAGCCAAGATAAGCCATCAGCCGAGGGACATATAATGGCTTTTCATGTAAGAACTCATGAAAATAATGGGCAGTCACTGACTCCTTAACCTTCACGTGACTCGATCGCTGTAACTTAAGGAAGATCATTGTCGGAGCTATTGCAGTCAAAACGAGGGCAATGAGTGCACATGACTTGACACTTCGAAGCAGTTTGTGAAAGAAATAGTCAGAGGAAGCGTTTCGCTCCTTTGGAAACTGATGGTGAATGTACAAACGTCATTATTATGAGGATTTAATCACCCCAAATTGCAATAACTTCAGCGTGGCTGGCCAGACAGTTTACAAAACTTCAAATCATTGGAGGGTCTTCTTCGTACACAAAATGAAGCAGAAATCAGCTAAATTTGGTCAAATTTTCTATAGACGATAAAAATGATCTGCTCAACATAATATTAACATAACCTTTTGTTCTTTATTCAATAAATCATAAGATCTCCCAGATGTATGCCAGAATCCTTTTCGTTGCATGGCCATTTTACAGCATAAAGACATCGTAAAACATCGAAACAAATTTGTCCATTTTCCTAAGGCAAATTCATAATACCTGTTTTTCTTTTCATTACCTCAAAATAGGTCTGATGGACTGATGTATGAAATTTGCACTTCTACTTTCAGTGAACAATATAGTGCCTCAAACTCGAAAAATTTGAATTTGCACCTTGTAAACTTGAAAGGGTATAGAGGAGCTCGTCTTGGTGTGGTTCTCTGAGCATTAGGACGTCATTTTCCCCTCAAGTCGTTAATTACTTTTCGCTCCCATCGACAGGTCCGTTTTTTTAAACGCAAACCATTTCTGGTCTCCGCAAGGATCATTTTTCAGGGACTGTTGATTGGTCGCTCGGGTTATGAGGTGAGTGGCGACTGGCGGGCTGTGAGCAGCCAACCCGACACCTCAAACCTTTCTTCTTTCGAGCTCGTCTCATGCCAGGGTTAAAGGGTTCACCCATGGGGTTACAAAAGGCCTCTCAAAGCTTTTCGGTAACTCAATAAGGTAACAAAAGAGAACTGTTCTAGCATGGGTACCACGCGAAATATCTACAATGACTAAGTATCAATTCATTAAAGATTTAAAAGCACGTGCGTCCCATTGTTCTATGGAATTAGTAATTTTGAGTTCTGTTTACACAACGGTAGAATGCAATAAAGATTATATAGTTAGTTTGAGCCACCCTTGCCACGGCAATGTTGTTCGCTAGGAAGGAAGGAGGAAGGCACCATTTAATACAGAATTATGGGAACTGGAAATCTATTCTAAAAATGTTTCCCCACGCCCAACACAGAGAGAGCAAAATAGAAAGAAATTTATTACACTTGATAATAATTGAAAATGAAAGTAGCATGTGCTGATAAAACATCTGTGAATCGAAAAAATGGTCTATAACCAAATAAAACAATATATTTTACTTCTCCGACAAGAAGCCCAACTCGACCCTCAGATCAGGACCTCACATCTTTCTCTGGGAGCGCTAATTCCCTTAAATACATTTGTTATATCTTCCTGAGAGGGCGAAGAATATTGAAGCATTCGAATAATACTTTGTTAGGTATAATGCCCTGCCAAATACACACATGGATTTATTGACAAATATGTGAAACATAATTTTTATTTGCGACTTAGAAATTTTTTCCATTTACTCACGACCCACGAACAAACTGGCGGTATCCTGCCGTTTAAACTGCATTTTCATGACAGAGATGTTTCACAAAAGTTAATGGTAATTTGCAAACGCAATGCAAATGCTCATGGTTGATGGCGCCTCACGCCACTTTGGCCTCCAGTTGTTGAATGACGTTTTTTTGCAGACTGCATCGAAGGGCGCGGTCCAACGCATCCTTTGATGCGAGCCAGAACATGGCGGAGTCGTAGTCAGCTTTTCGAACAGAAATTCGTCAATCAATGCGTACTCACATAACTCCTCCTATGGAGTCCATGAATATAGAATCAGGCTGTCGCACTTCTAACATGATGCTGTGAGGCAGGAAAAAAGAGCTGCGCGTTGAACTTGACGAGAGTCGCATTGCATGAATTACGTGTAAGCTCGCATAATGCTTTTCATTTTCTATTCAGGGTCTGCAGAAACAAACTGCCACACAATTTTTCTGAAAATAACTTATTACTTATTTCCGTGAGTTAGGTTACCACAAATATCAAAGATCTGATACGTCATTGAAAAAATAGTTTCAAGTTCGTATTGGCTTGAAAAATTTTGAATTGCACAAAGAATATGTATGGTCTTCATTTTAATGTGATAGGGTAGATTTTGGAATGAAAGCATTTGGAGATCTATTTTACACAAATGTACATGTTTTTCCAATTTAGCCACTGGTTTACTTTTGAATTTTTTTTTTTTTGGGGGGGGGGGAATTGCACTATTTTGTCAACGATTAGAAATACTATAAGTGAAACTTGAGAGGCATAATTTAATTATGTAAACATTTGAAAGACTTCTGAGGACAGTGTACGCTGGGTTAGCATGTGTTAAGCTCTAGCCTGTGAAAAGTTTAATCTCTGCCGAATTTCACGCTATAATGACCAACTGAGTTCCAAACATTGTTCATCGAATCATGAGCGTCGTATTATTTACGACTGAATTTAAGTGAAAGCAACTAATAAGATTACTGTCACTGTCATGTGCGCTTATGCTCAATACCTATTCTTTCTTGATACATGAAAAATTGTTCAAACTTTGAGACATGTCATTCGATAGAACTCTTTTTTTAGTCGTAGAGCCAGCTTCGATGTAAGTGGAATGTAAGTGGCTCTGGCGTAGCGACGTTCTAGGTTTAACTTCTACGCTTGATTTGTGGCTTTTGTCGTATCAAAACTGACCGCACAAAACTGACGTATATACGTTAGCAATTCTGACCAAAGCAATCCTGACTCGAAAAAATCGTGAATGTTAAGCGGCTCAAGCCGATATCTTTAAGCACTTGTTTGACACCAAGACGGATTATTGCCCGCGGTTGCCTCCTTATTGACTGTGCCGGAATGAATTGACCTGCGATACGTCTGCTTCACAGTTGAAGAGCGCTACAAATTCACGCGTGAAGTTCATCAGTCGGACTTCATGCTCCGGCGTCAGACCTGTCCGCCCAGCATGCCTGTGCTCTGCTCCACAGGCCTCAGTGTGATCGGAATGCCTTTCATGGAGAGTTCGATGCTAGAGTGGGGCTGCTTTATAAGGCCGTGCTGATGACGCCACAGATTTCGTTTACGTACCTCCTAGCCTTCTCTAGAGTCAGTCCATTTGCGCCAAGTTTATGGACTATTCCAGTGCCGCACAGCATTCGTTTATGGGAATCACGCTCCTTCTAATCTCTGTCGAACTCTAAATAGCTATTATTTTACGAGAAAATTTGATTTGTTTCTAAGTCAGTATCCATAAAATGTTAAAATTTCTTTTGTTCAAATCTTTCAATGACTGAAATTGTCTCATCTTCATCGCCAAAGTTCGAACTCCTGCAGTCATTAGTATTTCAGTTGATAAATACGAGCACCTCAAATCAAAGCCAAAAAAAAACAGAAGACCGTACAAAATTACACTAGTGTTGAAAACAGTTTCAATGCAGCTATTCATGCACAAGTTTTCCCGGCTGCTATTCTCTTGTGTGGGTATTGAGCCTAAATTGAACCTTAGTGTACTCGCGCAGAAAACATTAATTTTTGTGTACACACAATAGTTATAATTACCTGTAATACTTCAAATATTATATATATACTATAGGTCTAGCTTTCTATACGAAGTGAACTTTCAGCTCTTACCTATAAAGATAAGTAAGTGAAGATTGAAATACGAATACAAATAAAATGATAAAACAATTCTCGGAGCCAAGCCTGCAGTTGTCGTCAGATCGACGTGTGCCGGTCAATGGTGCAAGTCAAGGCTCGCGAATAAATTCCCTCTATGGATAGCTCGTACAATCCATGTAATGAAGGTCCATAAAACAGAGTGCACAAAATATACATACATATAAGACCCTTGGTATTAATCTAATTTTGTCAGTTGGGCTTTGAAAGGCTGTCATACGATTATGAACTCAGAAAGCTCGAACTATCTATTTTAAAATTTTTATCGCAGCTGCTATAAATTACTATCGAGGACTGCATCATCGCCAGAAATCTGAACTGCTTGAACTAATTTACCGTCGTAGTCTCTTCCACGTATACAGCTAATATTTTTAATCCTCAAAGTTAGTTTCGTACGTTAGTTGTGCACGGTGTCTCAGACGTAAATACTATAAGGTGACCTATAAGTAATTCACTCTTCTTGCAAACTATAAAACGTAGTATGTTCAGGTAACTTAAGATGTCATGATGATCATCATTCATGTGTCAACGAACGTAAACATCACCACGGCAATAATAAGGAATTGTGTTTGGTCAGTACGATTCCTCCATCCAAAAAGATCAGTCATCCATACAAAAAAAGGAAGAAAAAGTAAAACAGTTTATTTCCAATAAAGTTGAAACATGAAATGTTTACAATATTAGTCTCCAAAGTATCTTTGCACTAATCCTTAGTTGTTACTTACACATGGGTATCGTAATACCTATGTCACACGTCGAAACAAAAATGATTGAGAGAAAAACACAAATTAGTACGTTCCCATCTCTGCGTTAATTTGATTTTGACAATGGATGTGAATACAAGTAACTAAGAAAACACAATCCTAGTTACGCATTGTTGAAAACCCTCTCATTAGTGCGCACTCATGTTGAAATATGAGTGTACGAATGTTGGAACTAGTGATGTGAGGAATTGATGTTGAATGTAAAATGGGCAGATTTGATTTATTTTTCGTCTAAGACTATGAGGTCGACATTCGAGACTCGGAACAATTTTTCATTCTCACCATCAACTAGTATGCCAAATGATGATCACGGAGAGAATAAAATATTTTTCGTAACAAAAATATAGGATATTTCTTACTTACGCTAATAATACTGGCACAAAAGAGGTAACCGGGGTCAAAGACATGAGAAGGATTGTTGTACAATGCTAACCATAACATTTTCAACAAAGCTGGAACAGTACAAAAAGTTAACTACCTAAAACAGTGTTGTCATAATGTGCTCACGAGCGTATAAAAACAAAAAATTGCCACACAAGACTCACAAGAGCATTTTAAGGCCGGAATAAGAAAATGAATAAATTATGTTCTATAAAGTTATTACATAGGACGAATTACGGGGCCCTTTAAAATGTTTTAATGAAAACGAAAAAATGCAAAAATGCATTATCATTAACATCCTTACTTGATACTCACACTTGGGTATCGTAATACCCATGTCACATGTCGAAACAAAAATGATTGAGAGAAAAACCAAAAAAAATGCGTTCCCTTCGTTGCGTTAATCTGATTTTGACAGTGCAAATAAATATAAGTAACTAAGAAAACATAATCCTAGTAACGCATAGTTCAAAGCACTCTCGTTAGTGCGCACTTGTACTGAAATATGAGCAAACGAACAGAGTAACTAGTGATATGAGGGATTGATGTTAAAAGTAAAATGGGCAGACTTAAATTATTTGGCGGCTAAGACTATGAGGTCGACATTCGGGACAATTTTCATTCTTACGTATCAACTAGTATGCTAAAACAATGGGCTCGAAGAGAATAAAATATTTCACCATAACACAAAAATTATGATATTTCCTACGCTAATAATTCTAGCACAAAAGAGTTCACCGGAGTCAAAATCATGAGAAGGATTGTTGTACAATGCTAACAAGGACATTTTCAGCATATCTGAGAAAACACAAAATGTCAAACAGCCTGAAATAGTGCGGTCAAAATATACTCAAGGAATGAAAGAAACGACACATTGTCACACAAGACTAACAAGAACATTTTATGACAGATCTATATATACGAGCGTCGCATGTGCATACATACATGTACTTAATTCTCATACAGGCAATTACATTGTATACGCATACCACAAAAATGTTGTGTATGTGGTATAATGTTATGAAAGATAGGATAATTAACAGTAGAAATTCGTAGCTACTTTTCCAGTACGTACTGCAGCTGACAATTATTGTGAAGAGGCAAGATTACGAGCTATTTTAGGTTTTAATTCTCTTAATGTTCGAGGAATTTTGATGCTCTGAAAAGTTTGTTCCACAGTAAGGTGCCTGATATTGATGAATAACCATTGTCATCACAAAGCTTACAAAATCAATACCCAAATCTTTGAGAATTATTTGAACCTCAACTTCATTCAATCTCAGTTGCCAATGTTGCTCTTATACGCCTCCTTCTACGCACACCTCAGACGCATTTTTTAGGAGTAATGAAATTGTATTTATCCAGTTCCTCACTTCAGTTTGTTGCAACAAGTGTTGCTGATCGCCCCAAAACGTCAAATGAACTTTGAAATTTCTTCTTTCATTATGAATTAACCAAATCTCTTTTCCAAATTTAGTTTTATAGTTATAATCATTTTAAAAAGGTACCTTACTTATAAGCCACCCGATACATATATTCGTATGTTTGTTTTATAGATATTTAAACATTTTGACTAACAAACATTAAAACATTTCAAAAATTACATGGAAAATTAAATAACAATTCCATGTAATTTTTTTTTCAACGTTTGTATTACTCAGAACCCGTCTTTATTGTGCATTTCAGTACAAATGAGAATAAAATACAAAATTATCAAAAAAAATCAGCTCGAAATTTGAGAGAATTTGGCTAGCCAACCAAGTGATTTGTGAACGAATGAACAACTTCAAAGACTAATAAAAACATCGCAGAGATACAGACCGACCGTACAAAACAATTTTCATAGGTAAGTGTTCACAAAACTTATAAATTTATTTGGTTTTTCAATCACTAATCAAATTACTTATGATGGAAACACTTTCGAGTGAGTATTCTAACAATACAATACATGTCTCCGATTTATTTATCCTCTGAGTTTCATGTAAATGCTGTACTCAGTAAAAGTACTCCTGTACTTTTTACTTAGTCTTGTGAAATCTTAGACTTAGCTTTGACTGAAGAAAAGAACATCAGCTGTAATAACATACAAGAAAAAGTGTATTTTGCAGCTCAACGCAATTACTTCAATGAGAATTTATCAATGACGTTTTCCACGCGGGAATCGTATTAGCAATAACTTGTGAATATTTCTTGGACTTGCGATAGAACGTCTGAAACCTGATCACCCAATGTGTAGCTATTCAACATCCTCATCAGAATGCGGGTACATTGAGAGTTTAAATTTGTGAACTCCGAAAGAATTGACTTTGCCTGATGGAAGAGGCTCACCATTCACAGTGGTTAAAGAGAATCATCAATGCTCACCGATTTAGAATATTCTGTATACTGGCTAGGCCGAATTTGGAGACACTAGTTCTAAAATTCAGTCGATTGAACTCAATTCAAATAATTTACTTCCATTTTACTATGGGACGAAATTTTCAACTTTCCTGCTTTTGTTATTTGCTGGAATGTATAGAACTGAACGTAGCCTTGAGATATAACGACGATATAAACTAGTTAAGCTTCCATCAATTAGGTTTGACCGCACAGCTCACTTATTTTACCCTGGACTTTTCATGGGAGAAAAAATTCTCTGAGAAAAATCATAACCATACAACATTTAAATTTTTTGTTAATTGCTGACTGTCAGAACATTTTGTGCTTTGGCAACTTGTTTAAATGAACTAAATGAAGATTTAAGTGAAAAAACTGCCAATATATTGCGTAGTTTTACACAGTACGCGAAGATATCCACTTTTTTCCGGGAAACAAAGAAAAAGATTTCGCCTAATCTTTACATTCATTTAAATATTTGACGTGTCAAAGTTGAGATAAAACTGTCTTTTCCAAGTGCTCATTCAGAAGAGAACACGAATTTCTACGCGTTACTATTGTCCCTTAATTTAAACGCCCCTCGTGAGAGTATTAAGCCCTCACCAAAAAATAGACACCATCTTGAGCCCAGCAGGGGACTCCGTAGACTGATGATTGCCTAAAATAGAAGTGTTTTGAATGCAGAAGACTGGCACGCGTCCATCTGTCTTCTGCAGCGTCACTTTTGAAGCAAAATCTTGACACTCCGATTACAAAGTGACGGGGCGTGACTCGGCCAACTCTGGCTCTTTACGGTAGGGAGAAGAGGGGCAGGTGAGGAAATGGAAACGACAAAAAATCGTTGAAAAGAGAAAATATGCATGCATTCAATGGTTGAAATGTCATAAGAGATAAAACATTTGAATGTTCAGTGAAAGTTTTTCAAGATTGATTTAATTTTTATTTGTTTATTACTAAAAATCGTAATCGAAATCATAACAGATTCTAAATGCTTTTATTCGATGCAGAAAATGATGAACTCTTACCACACAGCGAGCCGGAAATTATCTTATAAAAGAAGGGTCATGTCCCTGTTGAGAGGAAAACGTTTTTTAAACAAAGCTTAATATATAACACCTTGGAAATTAATAGACGATTTTGGTTATGACTATGCGCACTTGTTGTAACTGACAGTTTTCACTAACATAGAAGTGAACCTATAAGTTGAATTTTGTGGAATTTAAAAGTGCGTGAGACCTTGATTTTTTTTTTCAAATTCAAAAATTCAAAGTGAACACCACAGTCGGTAAGCATGAAATGTAACAGGCGTTCATTAGCAGTAAAGAAAAAACAATTTTTGCAGTATGGTTTTCGACTAGCAATAAATTTTAGCTTTAGCGCAGATTCAATTTAAAACGTAACCTTACACGACGTTCTACTGAGATAATTTAGAAATATTGAGGAGCTTCAGAGGTAAGGGACCCAGTACGTCACCACAAATTGTGGCATATCGAACAACTTAATTGCGATTTTAGAGGGGATTTTGGTTTCGTTGGGCAATACCAGTAAGCTATGTAGCACACCGAGCCTTGTCACACACACACTTAGGAAATTTTTGAACGTGAACTTCTTGTTTCGAAGTTCTTTTAGAAATAGTACGTTGCATTGGAAAAGTACTAACCGAGAACTTAATACAAACTAATATCAGAGACAAAGTTTAATCTACAGATAAAATTTTTCCTTGTTCTTCTTATTCAACAGAACCCCAAAAGTAAAAACCTTATGAGGAAGATTGGAATAATTATTATTCTGAGAATTGCAAAACAATGCAGAATAGTTAGAACTCATTCAAAAATTTACGTGACTAATTTCCGTAATATTAAAGAACAGAAAGAAAATTATAAAAAATTAATTCAATGTGTGGACGATAGAACGATGGACTGTTATTAAAAGTTTACTTTTTATTTAAAACCGATGAAGAGAGTAATTAAGTGAACAATAAGATAATGATAAGGCTACTTTGGAGAACAAAGACATTGAAACCCACAAGCTTCTTTTGAAACGTAAAATTAGGCGATCGTCATTATTACCCGTCAAGTTAAAGTTTACTCATCAAAATGAGGAGCATCTTTAAATAGTAAAAAAGTGCTACCAATGATTTATTGATGAAAAAAAGAAAAAACTGCAGATCAAAATTAAAATAAGCAACACATTCACCTAATAACAAAAAGTAAAATCTAGGTCCGAAGCTATTTCGTTTACCCTGCAACAAGGATATGTTCAACGAAACAACTCCCCGGACGACACACACGCGGGGATTTTGATAAAAACAAGCCCGGTAGACAGGCGCATTAACAAGAACAGCTCACCAGCGCACAGCCGGCCACAACTCACAAATCACAGCTTCTCCCACCCAGGATACGCTAGCAGGCCATACCGGAGCTCCAAGCCCCCTGGGCTAATCGTAGTCTCCAGAAAGCCAGCCTGCTGCATTCTCTCCCCCGTGATTTGTTTGTGTGTACATACACAAATCGAGATTTTCTCAGCCGAGAAATTTCTTTTATCCGAGCATCACGGAAACTTCTGAGTAACTCGGAGGAAGAAGTTGGGAAAGACACATCAATCTTCGGCCAACTGTTCCTCGGCCCTCACAATGGCGAGTTTTTCGGCCTTTCGTGGGAACTCGCTGATTTCTTTTTAATCTCGTCGTCGTCTTCTGGGCACTGACACGAAAAAATTGCAGTGTTATTGGCGAGGAGTCACTGAGGAGAGCGATGTTTAATGAAAACAATGCGCATTATTGATGTACGCACTGTACACAAAAAATATCGCAGTAAATTTGTCTCGAGACAGGATTTTCCACAATTTTTTATGAAAACATGGCTGTTTGCTCGCTTGAAGTCGTGGTGCCAAACATTGTCCAGCCCACGTATTAGGACAATTTTAATATCCACATATTATGTTTAACACTAAGTAGATGAAAGCAAAATTCTCCATGGAATTTTACTATATAGAATCTATCATCTCAAGTCCAGAAAACAGGCTCCCAAACAGGAGCCCGTTGTGGACACTTTCATTTTTTTGGGGTGCAAAAGCTCCTGATAATAACCTTCCGGATAGAGCGGTCACGTACCTCTTCTCCCATGAAAACGAGTTGGAGAGACTGAAACATTAATTCACCTCAAACGTAAGTGACCAGGTCTAAGAGAATATTTTACAAATCTGAGACCCGTCTCAAGTCTAGAAAAAAGCCAAGCTCAAAACTTATTTTCTAGTATGTAAAACTGTATTAGGAAAGATTTGCCGAGACATAAACATCTGTAGTTTTTCGTTGAATAGAATTGGTCCAACTCTAAATCATTTCATGCCTACAGCGTTGACTTCCTTCTTGGACGCGTAGCTTATACTAACAAAAGTGAACAATGTGCATAATTTTAATCAGGCTTTACAGTTTTTATTGGTCAAGTTCAAAAATATCCCCTAGAGTGAAGGCAACAACGGCATAAATGAAGTCTGGAGGTGCCATATTTTGCCGATATCCTTTTACAGTCTTTCTTTCTATTTTGCTCCAGACGAGCGATAATGTGAACTAGTTCGAGTCAATACACAACCCTCCCGTGGCCAGAAGAACCGGAAAGGTCCGAATTGTAGGTCCGAACCTTCGCTTTCATCCACATTATTTACGAGGAGCTGAGCTCGGCTGCTACGAACTCGAATAGAATTATTAATAAATATTTTAATGAGGACAATTTTCCTTCTACAAACTAAAGTTTGCTGCATTAGCTTTGTAATGTTTCAACTAATAGTAAATGTTTCATTAGTGAATCAAGAACAGTTTTCAATCTGTTTTCATCGATTACTTTTCTAGTGGCGCGAGAGCTACCAGTCTAAGAAAAAAATCCGTATCTCAAAACATCCAACAAAATACCAAATACGTTAGAAATTTAATTACAAAATCATTATTAAGTACACAACATCAGAATTGGTTCTTCAATTTGCTTGCGTTCTCAATTACTACATGGCCTAGTTCAGGAAGGCAGCAACACTTTGCTTGAAAAATGATAACTAAAGTTTTTGTTGAAAATGTGGATGATGTTTGACTTTTGCTGTTATTCCATGGATTTCACAAACTCTTCAAGAATTGCGATTTATTATGGCGCAAGCTTTCTGTTCACTAAACCGTTTCATAAAAGATGTTAATTAGCAAGTTAGGATGTTTACATGACATGCATCAGAATTTCGATCAAAATATTGCCCCTATTTACCAAAGTGCACAAGCGTAGCAAAGAATTGCGTAGAAAATATTTAAGTGTGCTGGCGGAAATAGTCTCATAAAAACTGAAAATTCTGTCAGAGTTTCTAAAACAGATGGAAGCACCTAAAGTGATCGAAGCGCGTTGAGCAACTGAACAACTGAACATTGAGCGACTGAACAACTGAACATTGAGCAACTGAACAACTGAACATTGAGCGACTGAACAACCGAACATTGAGCGACTGAACAACTGAACGTTGAGCAACTGAGCAACTGAACATTGAGCGACTGAACAACTGAACGTTGAGCAACTGAACAACTGAACGTTGAGCGACTGAACAACTGAACATTGAGCGACTGAACAACTGAACGTTGAGCAACTGAACAACTGAACATTGAGCGACTGAACAACTGAACGTTGAGCAACTGAACAACTGAACGTTGAGCGACTGAACAACTGAACATTGAGCGACTGAACAACTGAACGTTGAGCAACTGAACAACCGAACATTGAGCGACTGAACAACTGAACATTGAGCGACTGAACAACCGAACATTGAGCGACTGAACAACTGAACATTGAGCGACTTAACAACTGAACATTGAGCGACTGAACAATACTTACGAGAGCTGCCAGAGTCGCGCCTGCCCCATTACCGTGTGCTCATTGCAGAGCGAGAGCAAGGCTCGTGATCAGCTCGTTCATCACAGCACCAGTCTACGGTCGTCGGCAAACCTTGTGTGTGATGATTGATGAGCCAGCCAGTGTCAGGCCATGCGGCTCTTAAATGAGTCCTGTTTAAATAGTGCCCGGCTTCCGCTCAGCAAATCACACTCAGGTAAGGTCTCGTTTGTGTACCTACTTTTTTTATTTTCCTTTAGAATTGAATCTCAGTCCCTTGATTTTGCATTTTTCATAAATCTGAAAGGAGCGAAAACTTGCCCATTAGAGCGAAAATATATTTATTGTGCACAGTTCCTTCCAAGCTGTCTTGCTGTCAAATTTATAATGCTAAAAAACCCTACCAATTTCAATGCGAAACATTGAGATTCACTTAATTTCTTGATGTGGTTCATGCAATGATCAATGGGTTAATGGTTGATTCATTTCCTACTAAGAGCTTGGAAATTCTGGCCTATTTTCTGAGAATAGATAATAAGTTATTCAATGGTTACACTAACTGATCAATGTGAAGTAAAAACCCGTCTTGTTTATTGCTGGATAACTGAGCAGATCATCCAGAAACTGGAAGAGTTATTCAAAATGCGACCAACAGAGCGAGGGGAAGCTACCGGCCAGCAAACATGCGGCATAGCCATGCAAGCGGAAGAGGCTTCAACAGCGTCTCTATTTCAGAGAACGCCAATACAAAGTGACAGTGTAACGAAGGATAATTTCCATATAAATATCCTTGTGATCGATCCCTGGGTCGCTATCTCGGGGGCCAGCCTGCGAAATTATCATAGACGCCCTCGACCGAGTAATGGACCGAGTGTTGGGAGACAGTCAAGCCTCCTTTGAGCTGCTCAATGCCTTTAATGACACCGCCGTGAGCGTGACTGCATCGTCTTGCCCTTTGATGATACTGAGCCACGAACAGTCGGTTGTCCTGCTTTCTGTGGCTCTGAAAACGATTCAACAAAAGGGAAGGTAAATATTTTCCCGTTGTCCTGCTTTCTATGGCTGCGAAAATGATCCAGAAAAAAGGGAGATATTTTTCGAAATAAATGTTCTGCTTCATGAACATTTTGTCGGATTTATAAGCAAGCCGCTGTTTGAAACGATGATTTGATGTAAGACTTAACTTGAATTGAACAAATAGCGCACAGTTTTTACCCATAACGAATGCTCTCAAAGCGTTCAACAGATCTGAAGCCGTTAATATTCAAAGAGATAAAGTGTTCTAAATTTGAAATAATGTAGCATGCACGAAACTCTGTTTTTACTGGACTTCGAAGAACTTTGTTTGAGTTTCACATAACTTTCTACACCTTAGTGCTGGTTGACACAATTTAATGAAATGGAAGCAAAGTGAATGAGAGTGAATTAATTAATTCTAGAAATCAATTAACAACATCGTCAGTCTGACAAAAAAATTCGTATACTCCCTAATTTCTTAGTACTAGTTTATTTAGAAAAAAGGAACAAAGAGACTAGAAGAAGTTTTACTTATGGTTCTCATGAATAACAGTACTTCATGAAGCTAAATTAGCGTCACTTCACATCCAAAATACAGTTTATAATGATTTTAAAACAAACGGGACATATTCGTGTTCCTAAAAGCCGACTTCCATCCCCCGAAGCAAATAAAAATCAACATTCCCTTTGCCAATTCGATTGCATGTGTATGGAACGTCAAATGTCCGCGCAGTTCACCTCTGCGCACAGCTGCAGAACTGAAATCTACGACTTCTGCTCAATTTCGCTGTGAACTTTAGAGTCCAAAAACGAGCATTCGTCCTCGTCACCAAACTTTGGTTTTACTGATGACACTTCTCGAACTAAATCGTCCGAGTTATTTTAAAGAAAACAGTTCCCTTTAAAGCGAATTTCTCAAACGAGACTACTAGCTCATCAGGTTCCCTCACGATTTCAAGCCGTTGGCAGGAGGTGCGTCAATGCGACGGCTTGGCATGCAATGTTACGAAGTCAAAAGAGTAAGCAGACGCACTTTTGCGCGTTTGTGTGGATCAAACAACACAATGATATTTGTATTTCAGTGGGGCTCATGTAGGCCTGACTCTCGAGTGATAATGAAAATACGGTCTTTATTTTTTGTCTACTGTCCTAAAATTTCTTTGAAGTTTTCAAATTGAAACAGTAATGAAATAACTCAAACCTCAAATTTAAGAATATTCAACTGTGAATTGAATTGTTAACGAACGTGATGAAGCAACATCTTACAAACATTGGCTTCATAATTTTTCTCCCATCCTTATTTTTTAATTATGTGTTTTATCGCGTATAAAATCAAAACAAGACTAGAATTTAAACTGATTCAGATAATATCAAGGGAAAAGCAAACTGATAATGCATAACTTTCTGTTTTTACGTTCAATTTACAGTAATTCACTCCCTACCTCTTTATGAAGTTTTTACTTGAAGTAAATTTGACTTCAAAACGCAACAATCGAATATTACTAAACACGTGTGAAAAATATTAACTAACTCGTCGTTTACTCTAGAGCTATGTCTTGTTTAGTTTGAATGTCATGTATACGATGAACTTTGTAACTACGGCAATTTCCATGAAAGGATAACTTTTCTCATTCATGTTTTCATTCTTTCTCTCTGTGTTTATCTATCCATGAGTTCTGAAACCACATTGATCACATCAGTCACAGAGCTGTAAATGACTTGTCTTCTTTTCTTTTCTTCTTTTTTCCTGACACTAAGCTGAAAAGTTTTACAGAAATTCGCGCGCAAATTTCATTGAAGTTTTTCTTGAAACGTCTATCCGCAACGTTTTACTCAATTAGTTTTTTCTTCAGCTTTTATCAAATCATAGACGCAACACCAGCAAGCAAACATGGCTTATCTTATCTATGGTTGCGTGTATTGCTCATTGCAGTGTGTACATAAGTTCTACTGCGGCATGGCTTATCTTATCTATGATTGCGTGTGTTGCTCATTGCAGTGTGTACATAAGTTCTACTGCAGCATGGCTTATCTTTATTTGTGGTTGCGTGTATTACTCATTGCAGTGTGTACATAAGTTCTACTACGGCATGGCTTATCTTTATTTGTGGTTGCGTGTGTTGCTCATTGCAGTGTGTACATAAGTTCTACTGCGGGCATTTCGCATTTGTAAGGATGAAAGAAGGAGCTAGTCGGAGTCATTTAACACACCAATTTCTTGTTTATTAATTCCCTGTACAATTAATTAAGAAGACTTTACTCTAATAGCTCATGTGACCAAACTACAGCTGGAGACCAATTTAAAGTTTTCAGCCTGTGCTGAGAAGTTGCATTTAGTTATCATAGAAGTCATTTTTGCGAAGCTGAGTTGAATTATTTTACCACTTCGTCAAATGCTGAGTGAATGACTTGTAAAGTTGAGCCATAATATACATTTTTTCTTCCATTTTCGTTCGCTCCCTTTGTGTAACAGTGTGTGAAATGAGATTTTGAGTTCCATTTTTAATGAAGGGTACTCTCACTTTTACTTCTTACCGTTGTAGAGAGTGAGACAGGGCTCCAAGCCTTCAAATTACGCTTCTTCACATTTACTTCTTATCATCATCTGATGATATGTATGTTGATCATCATCTGATGCTTTGAATTACATATCCTAGAATTTTTTTTTTTCAAATTACTTGGGTTTGAAGAGCTTATTTTCAGTGTGCAAATAGCTTACTGAAAATAAAGAGTGTAAGATCGAAAATTGAACTTCTCTATGATTATTTTTCTACTGTAATAACTCACGTTAAATTACCTGTGCCTTTCATGTTAATCATCTATTTATTTCATCAGTTATTTCATAATGAAAATACTTTGTTAAAACTAAAGCGCCAGCTGCTATCATTTCAGAAAAACTCAAGTCACTCGCATGATCGGAAACTTTCACAATGACAAAAATCTAAAGTGCTCTCCCTTTCGGAAGGAGGCTTTCCAGTAAAAGTAAAAGTCAGTTTCAGCATAAAAAGAACTCCCAATTCTGTATCTGCTCTACATCCCAGCCAGGACTGCTCAAAAGGGCGCGAATGGCAGGTAAGTGGACGCTGCGCCAATGTTTGCGAACCCTCGGGTAGCTCAATGATCGTGGAGAGAGATGCCTGATCACGTTCATGGTCTCCTGGTGTCAACAAATACGCACAAAAGAGATTAAATAAACGGAAACGCTTCAGTGTTGGTGTTCAATGGCGGCAGGCATTTGTGGTGTCACAAGAGTGCTGTTCCGGCGAGAAGAAAAAAGACGGATGGGACTGGCGTGGCTTCACTTGAACACGAACCGCCAAAATGAGACGTCAACTTTCGGATTTGGGAGGAAACGAGCGTGACGTTTGTGAGGTGTCACAAACAGGGGACGACATGCTGTCTTCGCCTTGTCCACTTCGTGCGAAATGTTCAAACTTTGCAGAAATTGAAGCTAACTCCGGGGAAAGGAAATACGTCCATAACTCAATAAAGAAATTTTAAGTTAGTTCTGACAAGCGCACACAATAGAAATACTGTTAGCTTAAATACTGATGCGATATGTTTGTCATGTGCTCTCGATGGAGCTTTTGGCAACATTGCACAATGGGAATGATATCTGAATTATAATTTAAATTAATTTTACAGTCCTTCAAACAATGTGTTACAGAACCTACATCCTAAAGATGATAGTGCAATTAATTGTTTTCATAGTTTTAATGAAAAACAAAACAAAACCAACTGTATAGAAAAAACGAAAACCTTAAAATTAATACAGTTAGACTTCCTCAGCGAATATACAATACAATTGCCCATCATTCAAGAGATTATTGCCCCATGTTATTCATCTCATCAAATGAGACCAAACTCAAATGGGCACAAAATTAATCAATTCTAGTAACAATTCATTTTTCGTACTTTTTACTGCGTTAATAAACCATTACAGTTCCAGCACTAATTCTGCACCGTATAAAGAGAACAGTGTTTCAATGAAGGGTTCGTCGCACATCCGCCGAACAAAAAGCATATCCGTTTTCTTGCCCTCCGATCGAGGGCTTATTTTGTAGAGCGCCAGCGCAGGTGAGAACCGTTGCGGCCGTGCCCATTCTGTGCAGAAATCCTATCCTTCATTTTGCATTTCTTCGCCCTCGTAGGCCAATGAACAATATTAGGTATTTAGGCTTGATGAAAAAGAGAGCACAGAAAAACTCTCTTGTTGCTGTGACTCTAGCAAAACACAAATAGAGACCTCACTCGCAGTTAAATCTATTTCTTCAAGAACACAAATTTAGATCTGCTGGAAAAATGTAGACGTTAAAACGTTTTCAAATGTTTTGCAAAGACAATTACAACAACTCAGTATGAAGGCAATATTAAACACTTGCACGAAATTTAGCTGCCTACCATTAGACAAGATTGTCATCTCAGATTTATAAGAATGGAAAGAACGAGTGGACGTCGTCACTGTTACGGTCGAGTTGCATTAAGTCTCTTCCTATTACTTCAAAATACACTAATAATTTGCACGAAATTCTTAAAATACGGGATATAACTCTTCATGGTCAAGGAAACATTACGGTTGTGAAGCACTCTTTACGTGGCACTCCTTAGATTTACGTCAAATTTTAACTGGGCACCTACTATAAGTCAAGATTTAGGTGTCACTTTTGTGTGGAAACATCATAGTAAAATGCGATTTCATTTAGAGAAATTTAGGCGGTGGATACATTTTTGTGTATAAATAATGTCCTACAAAGCACTCGACCAGCAAAAGAAAAGTTTTTAGGAATATATTTATTTCAAAAATATTTTCTTGCTTGAGTCGTTTTCGTTAATGGTTTTTGAGGGTTTCATAAAAACACATGAATTAAATTATTTTGTTGAAATTCTACTTAAACTTTAATTGTGTGAAAGAAATTGTGTCGTGGCCAAATGGCTGACCATTTTCTGAATTACATGCAGGAGTAAGTTCGATTAAGGCAGTTGTTCAACGCGATCAGGGCGCTTTAAATCATTCTTGTCTCAGAAGCTTAAGAAAATAGAATTGTAGAGCCAAATTGTTACTACACTTCTCAGTTTTATGGCCAGAATAGTACTAATAAATACATTAACTAAACAATTAGCTATGCTCCTGTTGTTGAAAATTCTCGAAATATTTATTTAACCACGCATATGCTCACAAATCATTTAGTAAGGGGACGTGATGATTCAGCGTCTTGATTCAAAGTATCACTAATTCTCTGACACAGCACCACCTTTTAAACAACAAATATAAATTCGTCAGTCTTCATTTGCAGCACACTGTGCATATGTGATGTTACTTGTGAGGCACTTTACGACGAAAAAGGCGTCAAGATGAAATCTTTCTGATTGTCGCTTTCACTGATTTCCGTCTAATCGAAAATCTCCTGAACACGTTCAAAAAATTCCTCCAGACTCAGAAGTATCAGAAAAAACCTAAATGACAATTTGAAAGTTATTTTAACGGAATGTGACGTTTCACTTTTTGCAACCTGATATTTCCCACATTTGGGGAAGCAATCAGATAGAGTGGCGCACGTTCCTAAACCTGCCTTGTCCTTAAAGTGTAACGATGGCTCCCTGAGAGATATTGCCGCCTCGACCTGTAGTCGAACAAATTTTTGGAATCTTTTTCGAACAGTCTCCAAGTTGTCCCAGCTATTAAACTCGTTATTTGATTCCATTTTCCGTACTGGAGGTGGAAAAATATTTTTCTCATTTATGACTGATTGTGAGACAACGCTGACATAGAATATACACATGTACGCATACTGTTAAATAAAACACATTTTGAACCATCGCCTTCGGAAACTTTCTTCGGTTGGAAACATGCGCCTTCACTGAATAAAAAAGCAGCATGGGACGCTCACAAGTCTTTTCGAAAGCCAGAAGTAATAATGAAATTTGCCTTCTCTTCCCATGGGATCCATCATTCAAATCGTATCAAGAGGCAAGCCGTTCTTTTCACAGATCAGGCGAGACGTGTCAGTACAAAACAAAATTCTGATACGGATCGACGGCATCCCCGAGTGAGCGATCGTTTAATTATGATCGTTGAGGCGCGGCAGATCCATGTTCTTTTCAGCGTCTACATTAAACCCAATCTCGGCCAACTCGAAGCCCGCGTCATATAAGTCCAGTCCCACGGTGGAAGGTGAGTCAACCTGAACCGTTCTCATGCTGTACAATAACCGAAGCGATCCTTTCTCAACAATAATCAACGAAGATCATTTTCGCTATTTTTATTTGCGAAGAATTTATCTTTATGTTTTTTTAAGAGCATTATTTTAGTGGATGCTTAGATTGTCGAGAGTGTCAGTTATAACGGAATGCATGGTTCTCAGTTTGTGGTGAACATGTGTGCTTCTAACACTATGATAAATCAAAAAATTGAAAAGCCGTCATATTCTGACGAGCCAAATCGAAGAATTTATGCACTTCTATCGGAACAAATTTTGTTAAAATCACTAAAACCGTTGTGTTAAAAGTGCAAGTAAAATATCCCAACAGTTAGCATATCACCTACAGAATATCATTATTAGGCCTGCATCAACTTTTCCACAGCGAACAGTTTGGCGATCTCACGTTCATCGAAACCTATGAACTTACATGGCGAGCAAAAATCCAGAGCGACATTCTGCTTAACTCGATTGCAGACAATGATGTCTGATGAGGGAAGCCTTCAGAGACGCTGCAGACCTTATCTCAAGTTGACAATTTCACAGTGCGTCTCCCCGATTGCTGGTCGTCACGTGATGTGAACTCCTCTCCTGGGGTGCGTCACAGTGATTACTTCCACTTCAATGTTTGTGCTACGTTCCCTTAATTTACCGTCTATGAACGTTCAACCATCTTATTAGGAAGCGTTCTTTGCGCTTCAAATTTACACGGCTTTTGTTGGATTTATCGTTTTAACAGATTGCAATATTTCATTTCTCACTCTCGTCATGGAATTTTAAATGGATCACAAATGCCCCCGCTATTCACAAATTTTTATGGCTAAATCAGGAATAATAAGGTGAAGAAAGAATTAAAAACGCAGACCGATCGATTTGACATTACATGAGTGCAAGGCAAAGTTTCGATGTGACACTGAACTTTAATTCTTCTTCTCTCTGGTAAGATGAAACCAACCTCATTACTAACGCATAGAATAATGCATTGCAAATGTCTAATGTAATATGCATCACTAATGCGTAGTACATCAAGAAATTTAAAAGCAATTAAGCAGAAAATATCCCGTACAATGGGAGAATACTAACTGTTCTTGAGTATAAAATGTGTGCATTTATTTCTGACACTGCTGAATGCTTATCTTGAAACGTTCAGTGACTCATTTAGGACATTTCATTTTAGTTTACACTAAGCCGTCACAAAGCTGTTATTCTCGAAAGTAAATGATTAATGCGAATTCATTCATTCTTTTATGTCCCATTGAAATTTCATTGCGAGTAAGTAATGTGAAGTAATGTTTTGAATAACACCTAATTATAGATCTAAATGCTTGTGTGCTTCTTTTGAACCTGGTCAGAATGATTGTCATGAATTTTCCTAATTTGTAAAATTTTTAGAAGCCTCGGTCCCAATGTAACCACTGAAATAGAATAATAATGGTCATGGTTTCACATTGTGACAAAAAATATAAAATCCCATTAACAGACACGTAGTATTGCTAAGCCGGTCTATTTAAAAGTATTAGTTCTCATTAAAAAATACGGTATTTGAAAGAAAATACACACACAGTTTTCCTCTGCAACGGTGATTAGCTGACTCTTCATACAAAATGTGAGTAAAGATATTCCTAGCTTCGGGGAAGCTAAGCTTCTGAGATTTTCAGATATGGATAGACGTTTTTAGCTCTCTAGCACTTTCCCCACGCAAGCTAAGTAATTAGACTTTGTGTAGGGTGTTGAATAGAACGTTCTCAAATGTCAATAACCCTGATACACCGTCTTTTGTAATCTACGGCATTTTGTGAAAATTTCAAGACACAAAATCAGAGCAACAGAATGCAAGGCTGCAAAACTACAACAGAAGCGGACAAGGCGAAGAGTACAGGGCAGATTCGAAAAAAGTGCAACACGCCAGATGCATACAATGAGCTATTAGAACAGAAGGAAGCAAAACAATAAAAGATGGAAAAGCATCAGTCAGAAAAATTGACTAAACTTTCTTGAAAATTACTAAGTCGTGCAAGACAAGATTTATTCGATTCACCAGTCTATTATTCTAATTTTGACACTTAAGTTTTGGAATCAACCATGGTTGATAAAATTGATGTTATTTCTTCTGATTTAGATAACGTAAGTTAAAACCTACTTTTGCGGGTGCAATGCTACAGTCAAGGTAAAAAAGCTCATTATTGAAATCGAAGAAATTTCATTCATATCCCCAAAATTTCGAGCAGAGAATGAACGTTGAGTTTCAACTCATTCATTTAGTCTGAGTTACATCGAAAGCCTTCGATATTAAGAACACATAAAATTATTAAGAAATTCAGAACGTGTCAAAAACGTAAAACTAAATTATTCGTATCTGAAAAGCTTTCTAGTATAAACTCTTATACTGGAATCCTCACAGCAGAAGTCAAATTAAACCGTATATGCTAGTGTTGATGCAGTCACCACCTGCCGAGTTTTGAGGGAGCCCGACATTCCTTTGGTTCACCTCATCCAATGTTCAATCTGTTTTTTATTTTTAATGTTCAAATCATACGGCGTCAAAATGTATGGTAATTACCGATTAATTTGAATTGTCCCGAAATGAAAAGTTTCATAGCGTGCTGGAAATCCAGGAATCTCCTGAATGAGCCATCTATGATATTTATCCATCCCTACTTAAACCCTAAGGATAAGAATTTCCAAGGTTCTCACGTAAAAAGAAGACAAGCATGCTTTTATTTCATTGTTATGATATCTGACGAAAAAATAATTCAATGACTAAAGAAGCCAGAGTTCTCGCTGGGCGTATTCTAATTTTATGAGTCAGTTATCTAGTTTTATATGGACCAATAGGCAATAAAATTTAAATTATCTTTACACACCTGTTCCTACCTTCCCTCACCAATACGCGCAACAACATCGAAGACGATCACAAGTCATGTAAGTGCTAAGCTCACAAGAAAATGAAGCGAGTGTCGGGGCGCATAATTCAGCCAGCCGACGTGTAAAGAAAACAGAGCGGCTGTGTCATAAATTGCCTTCCTCGCAGCTTCAGTGGCCCATGCTGAGTTAATATTCTTCGCCTAATAACTAACACAAAACCGACCTTTTTTACCACCTCCGATGCCGGTGTGTTTTTAGTCATCATTGTCTACTCTGAAAGAGGAATGACAATCACATGCGAATGAAAGAAGCACACTTTTCATTCGAAATTTTGTGAGTTTCTTTCTCGTTCTTGTGAATACTTTTGCAGCGTTGACATCCGCAGAGGTTCCATATTACGTCAAGAACCTTTTTGAATGGTACGGTTCTTCAGGAAATCCCTGTCGTAGCGGAAAATTCTGCGACACCCAAGAGGTTGCGAGCTTCCACCGGGGCAGATGATGTGAGCGAGGCTATAGTAATATCTTTTATTAGCAGCAAAATCTCGGCACAAAAAGCTAATTGATGAGACTCCCATGCAAATGAGTGGCGTTAGCCTCGCAGAAAAAGCCTCTCGCTTGACATGAAAGCTTTCTTGTGCATCAAAAGTCGGCGAGGCTCTTAAGCCTGACCGTAAGAACGCTACCGCATGAGAACAACTTAACCTAACAGGGAGGGGAAAAACGTTACAAGTTGATTCGACGATAACACGATAAAGAGGAAGCCTGCACCTTTTAAGCAATATTGAATTTTTTTCTAATCCCGTGATTAAGATTTATTCAATAGTCGTTATATGATTAAATCCGTGTAAACTTATCATTCACTTTTCTTTTCACGAGGCATTATGTTACTTTAGCAGTCAGTCATGATCACTAAAAGTAAAGCAGTCATGTTTTCATGACTATTTGCTGTTTAATTAGGGAAATTGCCTTCATTTACATTTCTCCCTCAAATTGATAGTATGAGTTGATTTACATAACATCAAATTCGATTCCAGGATTTAGCCACATTGCGCATCAAGTTCATAACAAAAGTTTTGCTTATTCTGGATCTAATGTAACTACTTCCATAATAAAAAATTATATCACGAACGCCAAGAAATAGACGTGTACATATTGCACTCGAGTCATAAAATGAGGCTAAGTTAGCATCTGAAACTAATCAACTTCAAGCATCCGTATTCTACAAAGTAATTGTTTTCAGATTTTAATCTGCGTGAGCAGTTACTAAAAGTAATTCGACTTTGCCATTTTAAATTCTTGCATTTGAAAAGAATTAGAGCTAAGGGTCATGACTTGTACGTTTTATTCCCTTTGCTTCTCCCATGCGTTAATTTTTCCCGTAAGCGTTAGAGGCAGAAAATTTCCAGCTCTAAGCAAAAAATTTTTCATTTTCGAAAGCATCAAATTTACCAGCATCCTCTGTCTTATTATAGGGAACGTACATTGAGAGCAAAATTCTTTATTCTTCCTCTTTATGAGTTAGTCCCTTTTCATCATTCCCTGGCTGGTATGTACTTGTTTTGGTTTTCATTGGAAACGTCCTAAGATTGATCGTGCCCTTCTCTCACAGCAGCTGACCAACGTCTCACTCCATAATGGCTGTAGTGTGAAATCTTTATTCTTCCCCCTATGAGTTGGACCTCACGTTCATCATTCCCTAGCATGCACCTGCATTGACGCTCATTGGAAACGTAACACACCTCATGATTGAGCCCTCCTCTCACAACAGCTAACCAACATCTCACTCAGCACGCCATGATGGAGACGTCGGAGTCCAGCACGCAGGGTGGGACCCATGGCTGAGATGCTCAACGACGCCCTCGAGACCAGGGATGCTGATGTTCGCTCGCTCCCCCAGCCATCGAAAAATCTCCCTGGAAACTCCTTCGTAGCTGAGTCAACATCGCATTATTTTTAGATTATAATTATGGGATTCTTTACATCATTGCTAAAATAACTCTCCATGTTAGCCGTTTAAAGCTGGACAAATTTTTTTACAAGGATGCGAGACACTTTGATGGATGATTCTTTCAGCGTCTTATATGAATTGGTTTGTTCAGTTTTAAATTGTACTGGATAACTGCATGCAAAAGTCCCGCACTGCGTCTACTCCGTCGAGTGCTGGATTTTTTGAGTAGGATTTTAAATAATTTCACAATGTGGTGCAAAAGTTCTATGTTTTTTCTTATGCTTCCAATGTATTATAAGTAATCATTTAACACTCAAACAAAAGAAAAAATCCAACAAGCAATTCAGTCTCAATGGCGTTACTAGTGAAATAGAGTTGATACCCCATTATCCCGCCATTCCTTAATATACGGAGCATGACTTTACTGATGAAATGTACAGTTCCCATTGATTTATTTTAAAGAAATTAGTTGTGAAAGCCCCCTGCTGCTGAGAAAATATACGTATCTTTGATGCCTATCCATGAGTGTCTGCTTCCAGTTCGGTGAGGTGACCTCATCAATTCAGGTGTACAGTCGTGAACTTTAGCATAAAGATAAATGGTAGTGAAAGGTGAAAAGAAATTCATACTAGTATCGTCCATTTTGCACCTCCTCAAACTCGCTCACTAAGAAGATCAACGATTGCCTATGTTTTACGCTCTCACCAAATTTCATCTTCTGGTTGCCGTTTTCAGAATTACATCATGAATAAATTTCTTTGAATTTCTTCCAGTCAAGATGTCACCGTATAGCATTCTCATAGTAACACAAAATCCTTAAAATAATTGGAAATTTATGAACTAATAAGTGAAATAGATCAATGTTTCACGTATGAATTACATGTCATCGTTTTTGCTTCTTTAGAAGGCCTCTCGTTTGAAGCGGTTTTCAAAACTAAGAAAAACCATTAGAGCTTGGCACGAAGAAAGGAGTTCATCTGTTCTCCTGAAACAGCGCTCGCCCGTCATTAGGGAGATGAGCTGACGTGCATATTGAGTAGATGCTTATAAACGTTCTCCTAGGACCGTAGATAGGAGCCCTCCGTATATCCGCGGCAGATCCAGCGATAGCGTTATGGGAAATGTCACGATACCCATCAGGGAGTCTCGAGGTTGGGGTCATGTTTCTTGGCTAGAACACGAAGCGTCAGTCTCCCCTCGACAGCGCGATCTGTCTCCGCGCATATCCCAGTCGAAGCTAGTCCAACCACATCGATCGAGTACCTCTCATGGCTTGAAAGTTTATGCGTCCTTAAGTTAGAAAAGTGAGTCTTCCAAGGCCATAAACCTCATCACTCATGTCCTTTGAGAAGATCATATAAAAACTCTCACCTCAAAATGAGAAAAATTCGCACGTTTGAAAAATAGCATTTCATGCAGGGCAATTCTTTGGACTGACGAGGTTATCGTTTCGAGTTATTTTCCGTTAGATCTCACTTTGATGTCAATTTACCCAGTATTTTCTCGGACAGATTTTCATGACGGATGAAAATACCCGAGCCCTTAAGACCGAAAATCAAGGATACTCTCGGAAAAGAGATCTCGTTTATTTTCCGCAATACTTAGGACGAGGTCAAGAGTTTTGAGAAGCTGAAGAGCTTAGTTTTTAGAAGCCGTCCTCTCCTTGTGATCTAAATTGCAGAGCATGGCCACGTTCAGAGGCCTCTTGAATCTCTCCATATTCCCGACTAAATAAATACCACCTGAAAAGAAAACAAGCTTAGGATAAAATACCGTTAGCACTAATGGACCGTCTAAACTGGCTGAGAGGCCAGTGTAAACAATCCTATTAATTCGGCCTGCAGGATACGCTGTCGCTCACGCTCTATTCTTTTTTTCCAGCGCTTTTATACGCCTTTGTTCAGTTGAGTACATGTAACGTCAAAAACTTTTTTGTTTCAGGCGACGCTTCTCTGTCGAACTTTTACATCACATTACTTGGGAAAAGAGGAATTTGTTTGACATCCCTTTACTAAACTTGGAAATGGCTGATTTTTCGTCCTGGAAAATAATTTTTTTATGTCTGACAAAAACCGCTCCCTTATTCAAATTAAACTTCCAGCTCTTAATGAACGCAAACGGAATAGAAAACACGTTTCATAGCTCCTAAAGAACGCCCTAACCACATTTGTCGTTTCCCATGTTGAATCGCATGGGACAGAAAATAATTCTTAGCCCCCTATAAGTCTCAGAATGGAGAAGAAGTAAGCCGTCTTGTCAAGTGTTTGGCCAAGTCTCGCACAGACCACTTCTGAGGATAAAGGATTTCTTCCTCGGCGCGAGGGCTCAGCTGGGCCTAACTCTCACAGCCTCATATCATTTGCTCTCGGAACCTTCATTGATTACGAAGCGAGGGTATTAAATTCAGCGATGCAAGAAACTTACTTTACAACCAAACGTTTTCTAATTTAACTTCATGCCACTTCTTGAACTCGAGTTACAAATGCAAGTTACCAGCTAAGTCTGTCTCCAGAAGATGAGAAGCAATGTTTGCGAAGATAAAACGTGTTCGCTTTGTCAAGCTGCCGTGGAATTTGCTCTCCTCTCGAGGCACGCTTTGGCAACAGACTGCAGTTAGTTACTCCTCGCCCTCAGACTTCGTTCCCTAATACGCATGCTGGAGAAGAACAGACACGGGAATGGACCATTTTTGTGAAATAAGCGAAGAGCGAATCCAACTTTAGGTCATTGATATCCGGAACGATCGAAGGCACATCAGTGCTCGTTTCTCAGGAAATTTAGTCACAGAAAGTCAATCGTCCAACGGAGATGAGAAAGATGAAAAAAGATTTTCTCAAAGAAAATTAAGTTGGAAAATTGCAAGGAATTTTATTCAAACACCATCGAAAACGCTTTGAGAACAATTCAATGTTTTTGCGCTGGGCTACCCTTTCGATTAAATTCTAGGAAATATAAAATCATGAAATAAGCAGTTAAGGAAGTGGACTCCTTCCTTAGGGTGAAATACAATACAGTACATTCATTAATAGTTTAAGTAATATTTCAATCGATCAGCAAAATTTGGTGCGAATAGTGCCCATTCAACTTGCTCACTTTTTTGATGTAGAAATCAAACTGAATTTTTTTCAACAGTGATTTGATCAGGAACGTGTGATAACCACACACTAACTAATCTAAAGCTCTGAAAGTGCAATATGATCACCCTACTCTTTGGAAGGGATGCACATCCTCCAATGACTTCTAAAATGAGCAATTGTTAGCTGTCGCAAGCTACAGACACATCTTTGGGAAAGCTCGCTTGGGTGATTGTACATTTTTAGTGTCGGGCACAGCTTGCAAGGATGCGTTGTGAGCGACAAAAAACTTTGGTGACCTGCTGCGACGCCTAAAGCCCCGGGGCTACCACTGAGATTTGGCCTCCTAGGCAGTGTTGCCAGGTTAACCTTTTTTCCGGCTCAAATTCTAGATTTAAAATATATTTCATTCAAAAATTACCCAATTTCAGAGCATCAACAATAAAAAAACGATTAAGCTCTACTACTAGGCAGCAATGCTTACCTATAGGTTTTCGTAACTATAAGAAATGACAAGGGAGACAAGACTTGTGCACATCGCAAGAGTGGCCGCGCCAGGCCTATCTTCCTGACAACTCCAGTCCGACCGATCACGAAAGTTTTGACTATCTGATCGGGGCTTTCTTCCCGGGTACGACCTCTCAGCTCAGGCCTAGTTCTGAGAGTTGGTCTCGCAGCTCAGGCCAAGTTCAGAGAGTTGGTCTCGCAGCTCAGGCCTAGTTCTGAGAGCTGGTCTCGCAGCTCAGGTCTAGTTCTGGGAGCTGGTCTCGCAGCTCATATATTGCCGGTAATCTAAGAGATAGTCACACTGTTAAGTTTCCCTTCTGAGATAAATTTCATGTAGTGTTCCAATTTCAGCTAAAAAATTTTTGACAAGAAAAAATATTCGCGTTTGTAAACAAGACAAAATCCAGGGTCATAAACAGTCCCCGAGTGCCGCACGTTATTGCGCAATACCTCCACTTGAAGTTCAGCATCTCAAAGCGTGAAGAGATGATAATCCTACTCAACCATGCCTACTACATTGGAGGAAATTAGTTTGAAATGTGAAACAGTTTTCAACGTACAACTTCTCAATTGGCCTCTATTGTTGTTTATTCAATGATCTAAGAGGTTGTTTTTTTCTGTTATTAACCTAGTTCGAACATTATTATGAAAATGTTAAAAGTTTTTGTAAGATGTAGGGTGATAATATACCTTGCCATTGCCTTTACACAAAATAGTCTTCGTTGATATAAAAAGCTGCTTTTTTCACAGAGTAAGGGCTGTTCATTTTAAGTCTTACAGCCGAGGTCTTGCCAGTACAAAAACACGAATCCGATTTACTTTAGCGACCAGTCTCTGACAAACTCATTTTTCATCAAGCGCGAGGACTTTGGTTTCTTGGGAATGTTTTAACGTTGTTTGTGAGGTGGAACGAACATGTGTTTGCCTGCGCTCTGCCCTGCTCAATTGTAGCTGCTCATTTGCTTGTTCTATCAAAGTGGCTCGAAAAATGTGGTAACAATTATTACACTGCTAACTTTGGTCCCTGCGAAGGTGTGTGCTGTCGTACAAACTATTAATGCAATATGTTGTGAAACACTAGTCCTGCATAATTCAGGCACTGATAGAAACTTGTACAATACCGAATCGTGTTACAAGGCTTCGTCGTTTCGCGCAATCAAAAACAATGATATTGCTTGAGAACTATTAAGGTTAGTTTTGTTCAACAAACGGTTTCTAATTACCTGAATGTCATTATAAGGGACAAACAATATTAGATACTAATCTTAAGGAGATGCACCTCATTTTACAGTTCTACAAGACAAGGTATTACTGATGTCCCCGAGCAGTATTTGCTATTCCTAGAGGTGAGTGGCCCGTTACTTATGGTACATGTAATTTACTGCATGTTCGTGAGCGTTTAGGAGCATGGGTTGAACATATCGTAAAAGGAAACTGTCTCAAGTTCTAGGTCATTTTTTTAAATTTCTTATTTAAGAAGAAAATCAAATCATTAGTTAATATAATCGTTGCTTTAGCAATTATTTAAAGCTCTTTCAATTAGTTCCCGAACATTAAAAATTCATCCTGTTCACGCATTAGGCAGTTTTCATTTAAAAAAATTCGTATTTATTTCGATGAAAAGTAAAAGTGCAGCATAGTCATTGTCTTCATTGTGTATATTCCATTGGATCATTACTTCGCGCTCATAATTTGCTGACTCTCTGTACTCCAAACGTCTCAATGAGGAAAGAATTTCATTGAAGCGCAGCAAAGAGCTCACATTTTTGGGTTGCCAGTACTGAAGGTTGCAAAAATCTGAAAGAAACCACGCATAAAAACAGGGAAGTGTTTGCGCCGTAAAGCAACGCGTCTGCACGGGGCAAAAGAAAGACTGAGCCAACAAGGCAGGCAGCGATCGTTGTGCAAGGACATAATCTCGAATGCAAACAGGAATTAAGACTGCTAAGAGCACGGCTTCGAAAGCACCAACGCGATTAAGGTCGTTTAGAATGTTTGCAAGAGCAACAGTGTTTTCTATTGTAGGAGTGATGCTTTGAACTGTAGCTACCTTGAGCGCTTGCGTCAACACAGGCGACGCACTCGAGCGCGAGTGACAACAGCCCTTTGTGTTGAGCATAGATCTCTGCCTTCACTCGCGCGCAACGCCTGGAATGCCCAAAGGGAGCATAAATAACAATGTGAGGACATCAAGTATACCCGAAACTTAATTCTGGTGGAGTCCGTTCAGTATTACGCTTGCATCTGTTTTAAATATTTATTACATGTACCTTTCCGCTCCCTACGCCTCTGAAAGTTTATAGTATTTATTGGATAACTAGACGATCAGTGTATTGTTCTTAAATGATCATTTCCACTAAAATTTCAGTAATTTCTTGTAGCTACTGGCATGATTAGATGTCATTAGTAATAGGATCAGTCAGTTAGGAGAACTAAACTTTCCAGTACTGATATTAAAATCGACTCTTTGTTGTCGGTGGCGTGAATGACATTATGAAACCCTGCAGTTTAAAAACATAGGAATTAATTAATTAAAACGGGTCATATTTATGAGTTTAAATTCATACGTTTGCGTAAATGGTGTTATGATGTACATCCATTCCTTCGAGTATTTACCTCATTGGCCCTCGCCGGCTTTGTATCGATATCGGTCAGTCCAGCGGACACTGCAGTTACGTTCCACTGGTGCCACGTCTTGGCTCTTGTGTAGAAGTAAAATACGTTCCGTGTTCTGTGGCCTGATTTTCATGGCCGGCAGCCGTTTGAGTCCCAATTTTGACATTTGTCAATGTCAGCTGGAACGAAATTCTGATAAGGTGAGTCTGAGAATAAATTTACCAAAGTAAACCGAAAATGTACCATACAACTTTTGCGTGTAAATCAAAAAGACGAAGTGGATCAACACTGCATAGTCGAAATGCTAACAGCATAGTGTAGTACTACTGGTTGTTTCGCGGACTATGCTTTTAATAAACGATTGGTCTGTTAAAACTTAAATACTCTACAACTTCAATACAGTTCCTCTATTGAGGAGATATCGATTCACTTCAATCGCATGAGTTATTTATTTTGTTTCCTTTCACGTTACGCTCAAGACATAGCAGTAAATTTTTGTTTCTATGCAAGAGGAACTTGCGCACTTGTTAGTACGGAGAGAAGCTGAGACTATATTACTAATAATGCAACCGGAAACTCAGTACATGTGGCATGAATGTCATTTGAGAAATATTTGATTACATCATTCATGTCTTGTTTTTGTTTGTAATATGATCATCACCGTAGGCGCAGTCTGTACTAAGTGAGATGGGAATGGCTAACATTTACAGGATTTCAAAGCAAAATTATTGCGAACGACTTTTAATTCACATCAGACACTAGCGAAACCATTCACAGTATTTATACCTTCTGAAACCTAAAAACTCCATCATTCATAAAATTCTCGAGTTCTGAATTTATACGGTGGCTTTGAACGAAAAAACAACTCAATAAACAAGAAGTAGGCAATGAAGATTGAGCGTCATTAAGGAACTTAACTGCGATCGAAAGAAGCGACCGAAACGGTCCCGGCAAAAGGAGCATTGGGTGAAGTGTATCGGCACCATCTGGCCTAGAGCTACCCTCACAGTTAAACAGAATACAAGGACAATTGTAGGACCCTCTAATTCAACTTTGCACCGCCGCTCCATCTTAACTGAATGAACAAACGCGGCCTAAAATCGATACTAAAGAGCTTTAGTTTACAGCGCTTGATGGAGAAGCTCCGGCACTAAATTTGAATAGGGTTGGCGAGCGACAGGACCAGGGCGGAATGACGATGAGGCCTGGCACAAAAATGGACTGAATTATTGTGATCGCCCGAGCTGGTAAAATGCTGGCATCTGTGGCCTGTTTCACGGGCTGCAAACTGCCATCATTCATGAACCAGGACAGCAAGAGGCGAGCTGGAGATCGCTGCGAGCAACGCGAAATTATTCTTTAATAAGGACATTTTTCGAAATCGCTCTTCAATGTCACTTTTCACCGTAGGAATATAAAAAAGAAACAGAAAGTGAAACACACATTTCAAAGTGATACGATATCAGGAAGTTATACAGGTCATTCCTCAAGAAATGTTCGAACTTTTGACAAGAAAAGGAAGATGTCAGGTCATACAGCTTCGGGAAATTTATTCGTCGTTTCAGTCACCGGCAAATAACTGTTTTCGTATTCATAAACTTTTCCCCTCATTGGATTAAACTTCTTACTTTTGACGAGAAAAATTCCGAAACATCATTCAAAACTTCTTCCTGTCTCTTGGGACACAAACCATGCAAAAAAACTCTGAGATCGCCATGTTCGGCACTATAACGGTCTAAGATACAAGAGTGATGTTGGGTGATTCTGCGACTGATCCCAGAATATCTTTTGATTCTCGAAATTGTTAACATCAAACTTACTTGAACATGCGTTTCAGTTGTCATCATATCTAATTTTATGAATTTTACAATCAATCTTCTGAAAATTATTCCATTCAAGCATTACTGAGGGAATAATCCGAGTAGTATCAGCTTCGGAGCTCCCTTATTTTTAAACTCAAACAGTATAATGAGGGCTTCAAGTCTTCTTTAGGTATTCACGTGTTTAAAGTGCTGTGATTAGGGATATTTTAAGTACCGATCGCGATAAATAAAATTTTCATTCTTTTAACGAAGCCAAAAGCGAGTAACTTAGCTGGCTGCTTTTCAAGATTCTGAAGTAATGCTCTATTTTTTAAAGGCTACACTGGAACATCAATAATAAAGAGACGTGAGACGTACATCCTAAATATATAGGCGGATAAAGTGAGACCTACCTCCTCAATATTTAGTCTAACAAAGTAAGACTTACCTCCTAAATATTTCCTAAATATGTAGTCTTATAAGCATCCTATATCTTGAGTCTTTTGAAGTTTGACTTGATGCTTCCATGAACCAAAACTGCAGGACTACTCGTTCAGGTTCTTGAAAATTCTTGGAAAAATTTCATTTGGCTCTTGAAAAAATTTGCTTAGATATGCTCGTTGGTAATTTAACAACAAGACTTCATTAGACTAAGCAGCACAAGATGACAGAAAAAATGTAAACAGACCTAAAATCTTTGAACACAGAAAATCTTAGGTGTTGTTTATCTATGCTTTTACTCACGATTTTGGTGAACGCACCGAGCGCTGTTGGCTGTATCTGTTCCACTTCCGCACATTAGGAAGGTTGCTGCGCCACCTGTAGAGATCTGGTGGGGCTGCAGAGCCAGCTGCTGCACCAGCTAGCACGGCTCGCATTAGCGCACTCACTGAAGCTCTCAGAAATATTTACTGATGCTGATACACCGTTATCACTGAACACGTTCGTGCAAACAGAGCGTTTACTTCGACTTAACTAAATTAACTAAAACTAAAAATTGCTGAATGTAGCATAGGGTTCTTTTAAGATTTTGATGTAATAAATTCCTGAGCTCAGCTTCGAGCCTGTTTCCTCTGCGCTGCACAGTTTTTTAGAGATAGTGTGACGCTGTTGCATGATGCACGATGAACTATGAAGCCCCTCAACAGGTCTTACAATTGTTTGTCATATTTTCACACATCAAAATCATTCCCTATCCTGTGTTTTAAATTTATTTAGCGAACGGGACCCGTGAATTTGTGTTAGCCTATTGAAGTGTGAAAGTGTGAAACAGCGTGAGTCACTCCATTAATTTCGCTGACTGTCAACAAATTTACACTAATAGTTTATCGTTCTTCCACGTAATGAAGAATTCGAGTTCATTCAATTTTCTGATGGACGAGATCATCGATACATTCGATTTTGTCCGATTAGCAGCTATCGAGAGCCAGAGCAAAAATGAGCTCTTAGATGATGTGATTTGTAATTTACATTATTTCATCAGCTCTTCTTAAAGAACGTCAAGTTCATTCATTCAAATCTTTCGACTGTCAAGGTTTTTAGTACATTCAAACAGAGCAGCATCTCTCAAATTGGTCATACGTAATACATATGTATGGGCAAAAGAATGAATTGTGGCTTCTGATAGCTTTTTTTGTCCTATTTGACACCCCTTTAAAAAATATTGCTAAACACGTGTTGAGGCCCTACTGAAAGATTTCAAAAATCGTTCGATTTTGATGCAGGGTTCGTTTAGAAAGAAGTTAATTCATGAATAAATATTCTGTTAATAACTTTACAGAATATTATACTACCTGTTACAACCTCTATATTCACCAACCTCTGTCTTACAGCTTAGTCTTGTAAACCTGTACGGGGGTCCTGGTCGAATGCAATTATGCGGAGTTTCCTAATGAGTATTTGAAAATGTACTCCAAGAGCCACTGTACTGAACTGCAGAAATATTTCGAATTACTGACAACTTCAAACCTACTACAGTCATTCTTAGTCTGCATTTTATGGCAAACAAGCGCATACGGACAAATCTGAGGCTCGGAACTGTCGAATCATGAACATTTTTCAAAGCTTCTTATAATTGTACGAATTAGTTAAAATACTGATGCGTCTACGGTCCTTATTTTTAAATTCAAGAGTACTTCATCTTTCACGTCTTCCTTTTGTCGGCTTCCTTTATGAATTTTTAAGTTTTATTGGGCTTTTCACACTCTCCAGACTTTCAAGTGCATCACTACTGTTGGGCGGACGGGACTATAAAAATAATTACTGAACACAAGTACATGTTCTCCACATTCGGTAGCAAAGGCTTTGTGTACGTTGCTTAACTGTGGACGTATTACGACACTAACGAAGAATTTTCCCTTCAGAAACAAGAGACTTAATCCCTCATGAAAACTATCACAACTCCTTCAATCTTTATTTAACTCGAAGGGCTCCAAACATGTAATCAGCGCCTAGAATGAAGACGTTCTCGCTAGCCATTGTCTCATCAGACGTACTAATTTCCGCACAAACTCAGCATCGAGAGCTGTCCAGGTCTGAAGCAAAATGACGATATTCCCCGGCCTCATAACTCTTGCAACGATCAAGATCAATAGTGAAATGGAAAGGAGAGCGACAGTGTGATTGAAGGTAAAAGATCAGTAATTTTTAACTAAGATTCATGACAATGGATTGATTTTATGACACTAGGTCCCGAGAGCACATGTGATTTAAAATACTTCTCCTGAAAAACCACGAAATTTGAGGTACGACAGTCTTGCTATGATGTAGCGATATTGGGTATTAGGACTCAAGGTTTTCTAGCCAGAGTGAGGTACTTATAGATTATCCTTTCTAGCGATTATTTGTTCTAGTTTTATCTATAAATGCGTGATACTAATGCGAGTTTCAATTTTCCTTTAGATTCTCATGAACTTTCTTTGTCAATGCAGGTACGACCGCATATTGAATTGAGTAAGCTTTCAGCCTTGTTGTGTTGAAAGTGAAAATCAATTGAAATAAATCCAAATGCGACCATGTTGTTACCAAGTCTCCTTTCGAGTAATTGATTTTTTCCTTACCTTTCTGTGCGCAGCATTCAATACTGACTAAATAAGCAAAGACGAATGTCTCTGCATAGAAGACACGAGCAAAGACAAAGTAACGATCTTAATACATCACATGAATCAGAGCCAAGATCCTGTTCGATGTTTGTGCTTGCATTGAAAATGAAATAAGATAAAATGTTACCTAACTGTTTTTGATTGCCCATGATAATATCATAACTGACTCACAAGTAGCCGGGAATTGTTTGCTATGCTAAAAAAGTTAAGAGCCTTCAACAGATGGCGTCGGCATCGCATTCTCATGGTTTTGTTTGTCTTTGGCCAAAATGATCAACTAACGTATCAGCCCACACGTGTTACCTGGTTTCCTGCATCACGGAGGGCCGAACGTAGAGTTGTGATGCTTGTTCGTAAACAGATAAGCCAGCGCCTTGCTCAAAAATTTGTAGATATTGGTCAAGCCTTGCTCTATGAACCTTTCACCAATTTTCCATTCAAAAAATAAAGGTTTAATTACATTTTTCCCATGAAAATATCTTCAAAGTTTACTCTGATGTGATTGTCTGTAGGGCTAGAGTTTATGAAAACTTACCATCTAGCTTACCACCTAGCCAGAGTATGGGCTTACAAGGAGGCATTCTAATTAAAAACGGCCGTTATTTTCACACAGAGAAAAGTATTTAAAAATATCGATGAAGATTAAACGTATCTTTTCCCCGATATGAAATGACGGTTCATGTAGTTGCAATTCCCCTGGTGCTCTATTGTCGATTATCTCGGTTGGTTAGCTAAGAACACCAACCTAACAAACTAATTCTGCCCCTGTCTGGCCTAGTCAAACTCGGGATCAGTGTTTTTCTTCACTGAAGAACAAAAAATCGTGATTGAGTCGCTCTCGCAACTCGCTTGCTTGCGTGACACTATACAGCCATGGCTTGTTCGAGCGTCATAAAACTCAAAATTCTTTCCAGTGTAAATGATACACTTCGCTCACATATAGCTGCAAATGAAGCTTATAGCCTATTCATGTTTTATGAAGAAACTATTGTGATACATAAATTACGTTGTTGAAAGTTTCAGGACGAGCAATGGCTCAATCAGCTCTGTCTATGGGAGGCTAGGAGCAAATTTTTTAAACTCGACGGCATGCAGTGAAGGCAATCCCCTCAACAGCTGAGCTCCCATCAACGCCACCATATGCACTCGTTTGGCGCTCGTTAAAACGAATTTTATTGTCTTCGTCGCCTTTCGTTAGGCAGAGAAGAAATTTTGAGTGATTCTTCAAGTTTTGTGCATCAATTTAACGGCATAAAAGTTTTATTTGCAAAATAATTAGTAATCGAAAACACAGGGGCGTAAAATGTGTTGTCCGCTTTCTTTGATGTCAGAGGAAAGATAAATACAAAATAAACACTAAAATGTTTTTCCTCGAAGGAAAAATTTGCCTTCTCCTTAAAAAAAGGATGTCTTTCTCCTAACACGTGTAGTTCCATTTTTCTCATTTCAAAATTAAAAATCTAAAATTAGTCTGCTAATTTTATGGCTTCTAACATTACTCGTACGTTTATTCTGAACTCAATTTGTTCTGTCGGTTCGAACGCAAATGTGTTGAAACATCATTCTTGGCCTATTCCTATCATTCCAATGAAGTTTGTTGAAATAAAATTAGTTTCCAGTAAATAAATTGCTCGAAAATTCTAAACATCTGTGTTTGTTTCTCAAAGTGTCATAACATGAAAAAACATTGAACGTTTAGCTAGAGCAGAATACAATGTCAAATCTCCACTACATAGATTATGTAGAGTTGTTGAGCACTGCGTTGCGTCGGAAAATTGAGCAAGTCATTGCAGATTTAAAAAATTTGAAATTAGTCGGTGAGCTAACACGTGGAATGGGGTTGTCATGATGATCTTTTTCGGCCCAAAATACTCAAGCTTGTACTCGTTTTACATAACTATTAAAAGCTAAAAACACTCACTTGTTGTGTAGGAGGGAAATCAATACCTTTACAACAGTTATAGAGTCGCACTCAAAAACTAGCCAGACAAGCAGCCCCGCCACGGTCGACAGTAACACACAGCACAGCAAGCACCCGCTCGATGCTCAAGCATTCTTTGAACTAATTAGATTTTATGGCTTCAAGACGTGGCTGAGAGAGTCTCTGGTTACTCCTTTAATGGGTTAATCATCGGTGGACGCTCGTGTTGCGAGCTTTCTAAAAGTGCTGCAGAAAATCAGTTGCGTAAAGTTTAAATTAAGGAATGTTGTTGTCGTAACGCAGAGGGTGACAGTCCGACACCTCACGCGCACCGCCGCATGTGTAGCACATCCCTGAGTAGCGCTTAGTGGTCTTCCGAACGGAGTCCTCGGCTGCTCCAACATGAGCATGGATTACGAGCCATGAGATTTTATTTTCGTCTTCAGTTTATTCAAAAAACATCATTAAAGGAAAGAGTGTCGCATGTGATGTGAAGCTTTATCTGCTCGATAGTCAAATTGTAAACATAAAAAGACCAAGACAATTTGCAAACAGAAATATTTCGACGGGTATAGCAACTATCCTCTACAACGCGTTCTAATCACTTTTCAAGTTTCTCGGCATTTTCATTCAGAAACTTTCATTTAAATAACCATTGCTAAGATTACTGTAATACACGTTGCTATTACTATAATACTTTTTCTTTCCTGTATCGTTCCATTACAGATCAGTTGTGCAATCTTCCTCATGGAAATCACTACAATTCATTACCGGTAAATATAAAGCGTTCGAGATTCTTCAGCAATACTTGACCTAAACTGGCTCTAATGTGCTCTACTTGAATTTTGAAATTTGAACAACATGCTTCTGCCATTTGAAGCAAGCGATGCACTAGTGAACCGTGCCACCCATAAATTGCACCGACTACTTCTGTCAAATGGAGCAGGCTGCCTTACAGCAGGGCATTGTTCATTTTGCCAATTCCGCGCCAGTGTTCTTTCCAAAATAGCAGACCAAATTTTAACTAAGCGCAGGTTATGAATGTCTTTTCATAATGAATTATTTGACTTATTACCCTTTCCTCGTGTTATATCATGCTAATGAGATCTGTGTGACTTTCTATTTATTTTGTATTTTGCAGCTTTTGCCCATGAATCAACCATTGCAGTTTTCAGTGATACTTGGTTTTAAGGATAAAACTTAGTAAATTGGATCTTCTAAAACTAAATGTGGCCAATTACTAAATATTATGTTACCGAGCTAAACGTGGCGTAAAACAACTACTCAGTTCTACTCAGAGTGCCTTTTCTTAGCTTCTACGCATTCTAGTCAAAGTTCTCTGCAACTTGTCAGTGCCGTCAGTGTTTATCATGGAATAAAAATTCCAATCATCTAAAAATAAATAGAAACGGGATAAATTTCAGGCGTTAGTTGAATTGCAATGAATTTCTTCCGTAAATCTGTGACAGTCGAAGCGCGACGTGTCCCGGATATGAGACACCTTTCATACAGATAAACTGTTTTGTAGTGTTTTTTTAGTTAAATAAGGGCAGCAAAAAGTAATTCACTGCTCCAGTCTTTAGTTTCGTATCCCACATATCTGGCAATGGCCATGAAAATGTCATCGTAGGAGAGATATCATGATTATCTTTGCACGAAGGTCAAACTAGCTCTAAACATTACTGCGTTGAACGGAAAGTTAACGCTAAATTCAACTGTAAGTTTATTGTCATTATAAACATGACGCAAAATTATTTATATTCCCTCTTATTGTGTATCTTTATGAGACCCGTACTTCAAGCCTATATTCTGGCAGATCAATAAATTGCACAATTCGCGGATACAAACGTTTCCTCAACTGATTCTAAAAAAATTTAAAAACAAATGGTATTCACAAATAACCTCTTCTTATAATATACTTCGATATTTTGAGGAGTAGCGCAGAACCCTTCAACCACAGACCTGCAAATAAATACTCCAAACCTGCCTCGATGGTTCCATATTTATGCAGCCTGGCCGACAAACGGCAACTGCCGGTCCATTCTGTGGCCAGCTTTTTCTTTATCGTTCCTAAAAAGTATGTATATCATCAATGCCACAGGCTATAAACTTTGTGATTCATTTACCGAGGAGGAGATAGCGTCCACTGAGCGTGAAATTCTTTAACTGTGTCACGACGAACTGCGAGAAGAACGGAAAACAGCGCTCGAGGTATTTCATCGGGTGAACTACAAGCTTGTAAACCAGCACTCGAGGCTGGTGTACGACAGCTTGCTGCAGCGCTGGTCCAGAAGCAAGGTGCTTCTTATTTTCTAAATCGTTTTCAACGACCTCCATTATAACTCGCATGGCAAAAATATGATATTCGCAGAATATCTTTATCTCGTTTGGGCTGTTATGAAATGCGGTTTATAGTTCACGTTTATCAGCTCCATCAGCGCTTGCTAAGAAATGGCTATTTATGTGCCTGAAATTTCGAAATGGACTTCATTTACATCCTTTTCGGAAAAAATTTTATTTTCGCTCTCTATTTGCACTTTTTTGTGAATGATAATCGTTTTCAGGAATTAAATGTACAACTGAATGGAAAAAGGCTATCATTATTAATTCATTATTTGCACTCTTACGGTATAACGGTATCATAAAAATTATGAAAACGTTGAACCTTTCGATGAAGTGCTCATTTCGTGTACAACGAATCGAAATTACCCCATAGCTTTAGCACTTGGAACTTTTACAAAATATTTGACGCTAAAACTCATGAGCCCGATTATTCCCATTGATGACTATGCAGACACTTTGTATTTTAGAACACAAGTATTCGAGTGGCCCATAGTAGTGCGTGAAATTGTTCTTCCCAAGCGCGGCGTTGTCGGTTCTCCGATACGACCAATCTGAACTCGACTGTGTTGCGTGGCCGACGCGCTCGCTCCCAAGATCATCCAGAAATTAGTGAGATAATGGAGAGTAGGTTGAGGGACGCTGGTGAGCGACGAGTTGAGGGCTGTGAAAGCTTCTCTGTGTTAGGAACAAGCAACATTTGTTGTTTCCCAGAAGAACAACAAACTTTAATGCTCCTATCAGCAAGCTCCTCCTGTCTCAATCTGTTCTCCTGAACCTACTTTTTAATATTGTGTTATCCATACAGTTAAATTCTCAGTCTGGCAAGAATCAGGTAAATTGAAGCTTGAATCGAGCCCAATTCAATTGGATCAGATGTAATATTTGTAGAATTTCTGTAAATACTTGGCGACTAGCTATAGTACACACGTAAACATGTACTGCAAACGCAGATTTTCCAAATGCATTATTATGTAGACTTAAAACAATGGCGAGCAGAAAAATTATTGACTTTGTTATAAATGACTTTCAATAAGTCAACAATTAATCCTTATTATTCTTATTCAAAACAAGCATTATGCCTAGACCAAAGTACAGACTTTGCAACTCGTGAGAACCAAGAAGCCGAAACTGAAGTTCGGAGATAGTGTGGGTGTCATGGCAATAATTTAATGCAACAACTGGAGACGTATTTCTTGGATTTAATTTAAATAAGGTTATAAGCTCGGTTGAACCCAATACTGTATAGTTTTCTTAGTTTTGAATGTTACTCAATTCAGGGCATCATAGTTATTCCAAAACATTATGGTAATTAAATACTCCAAACATGCGATGTTCTCGGACATCCCCGTTAAAGACATCTTAACGGACGTCCTCCTTAAAGAAGTCCACATCCCAATGCTCGCCTTTTTTCAAGACTTTAAGATAAGCTTCCTACGCTAGTCTTGGTGTGACTTCTAAAATACATCAAGTATTTAAAAAAAAGGAGGACGGCCAGAGGGAGACCCTAAGGTTATGCAACGTTTGTGCTAATAGCCCTGTTTGTGGAACGTGATCCGTTTATTTTCAATAGAACAAGTCTTAAAGGTTTAATAATTTCCCACTTAGCCCAGAGAAACGCAATTATTCATTGAAAGCTTCAGTTTTCATCGTCAAGTAAGTCTTGCATGCGAACAGATCATTGTTCATTTTGAAGATTTTAACCTACCGCACTTAAGTGTTTTGAGCCATCCTATATTGCTGGATAACCATTCCAGCATTTCTCGATCGATCTCATGTTAGTAATTTCAACCGAGCCCTGCTCAAGTTAAGATTATTCTAGCCTTTTAAGAACATTGCACACTTTAGATACAACGCTCCTTCATGAGCAACGAGTTAAAGTTGAAATAAAGTTTAAAAATTTGGGGAAGTCTTATTAATAGACTCATGGACTGTTTTCAAAGTTTTCAACTAATGTGAAATTCCACTTTTTATTGTAAAGCCCTAATCTCTTCAAGAAGAGTTGAAATTTTAATGCGAAAAGTATTACCTTATGTAAGATAACATACATTCATTCTTTGTGTGCATATTCTATACAGCTTTCAGTCTACTCATAACTTAAGATGAATGATAACGTCATTTTTTCAACAAGATTTTAGTTTAAAAATATACGGTGTTGAATTAAATCAATGCTGTTTAAACTTTATCATTTGGCTGGCAAACCCGTAAGGGTCAGGCTCCTAACACGGCTGCTCCCAACAAACAGAGGATGAAGTTTGTGCCCCCATTGATTTCCGCAGGCGTACTTCTGAATGTCTTGAGTCACTCAACCCTGACCCTGTGATGGTTCCTCGGTCCCATGTATTGTATTTTTCGTAACTTATTCTAGTCTCAGTCCCATGAAAGGGGAGTGGAACCGCTACCAGAGGACTATCGATGTGCTTTCTCGCGAGCATCAGCAAGGTCTTTGGCTCATCTGATGACGAGAGGTGAGGGTAGCTATCATCGTCATCTTAAAACTGAAATTCTCACCCCTAATGTATAAATTCAACCATCTTCTGCTTTCTGTAGTGTATATTCTGGAGCCTCAGTGGGAGCCTAAAGAGAAAGTGGAGTACTTGATTTATATTTTATCATTGTAAGGAAAAATTCCATGTATTAGAAACTCATAATGTTTTCTCTAATTTTACTAACAAGCTCTTGAGAAAATTTGGCTTGCAGAAAAAATTAATAGACTATGGTGCAACTAAAATTTGCTAACTGAATCTCCAATTCATATCTTGTTGTTCAATGTATCTTCAATATAATAGTCTCAAAATAAAGAGCTCCTCAAAATAAAGAGCTCCTAAGAATTCGAAGAATTTCGATAACACAAAAAAAAGTCCTCGTGGACCAAAAATTACATGAAAGTACTTTTATTTCAAGCTTCAGTATTTGCTATGATTTTTGTCAAAAATTACACCTATTTTTCCCACCTCATAAATGTAAAGTTTCAAATTACAACGAATTTGATCGTGTAAATGTCTTCTCAAAATGCAAAGTTTCAGATTGAAATTTGGTAGTTAGTGCGCGAGCGCGATGCTTAAATTTCATTGAAAAAATCACACATTGTAGAACTTTCTACAAAACAGGCCAACATCTGTACTTTCTGGAACATTCCTGTACTTTCTGGATATAGGAACATTCCTAAACTTTCTGTTCGGCTAAATCTCATTTAACAAAAAATCCTTTCATAAGTATTCCTGATGAAAATTCATGATAAACATGAACATTCATACTAAACATTCGTATTAAATTCGTACTAAACATGAAAAATTCGTTTTAAACAAGAACATACATGCTAAACGAGAACATTCATGCTAAACATGGATGTTTAGTCATGGTGTAGCGGTATCCTGATTACAGGGCCTGCATAGAATCGTGAAGGCGTCAAAAGCTGTGGTGCGCACAAAACAAGAGTGTTTCTGTCACGCCGCTGCCGCCGCCACTCGTCATCGGACACCCTTCAGAAAGAGCGTGCTGCTGATTTAACAAAGCTAATTAACGTCTCAAGGGCCCTCGCAGTATCGGGTGCGAACTTCCAGGGTTTTTCTCGGCTGTTCAGCGGTTGGTGGAGAGGTGCGAGCGCTCTATGCCAAGAGCCCTCGAGGTCACAAGCCTCACTGGACTTCCATGCAGGTTTGTCATGTCCCCGACAACAATTACGCATTTTTAAGCAGAAGCTGCGAAAGAATCGCATGACTCTTATTGAAAATAAAAATAAATACGGGTACTCTTGTTGCTTCATGGCCATATAAGATGGTGAGAAATGATGAGCCGCAGGTATTGTGAATCTGTAAATAATTTAATCATGTCGGTCTTTTCAAAGTGGCTGGTAGATAAGAGGTAAAAGAACATTCAGTTCAGGAATCGTCGCTAGAACTTGGCAGAGTGAAAATTTTGTTTATTTTAAAGACCTCCTCAGAAAGTTTTCTGTGTCTCCTACACTTGAATTCCGATTGGTAATCCTCATAACTAAACTTATTCAACTTATAAGTCAAATAGCTTTATACGTCTATGAGTAGTACACAGCTAGTTAACACTGAAAATCAACTCTTTAGAACTCTAACTTTCTACTGTTACATGAAAAAAAGAAGAGTTCGGACGAAAACACGTATGATTTTTCATAGGTTTCTTTTTATACTTTTCGTGTCATATCAAACAGAAGATTTCATTCATATCCATGGTAGCTTCTCGTCATCAATGGAGCGATCAGTTCAGGAAATCCCCGAATATTTCAGACGTAAATCTGAGGAATTTAAAAACTATAATAATGTCATTTGTTTTATAGGCTTCACCACACCAAAAGTTGTAAGCATTTGCTAACACCATAAAATTTAAATAAAATAAAGATATCACAGTATTCAATCAGTAAAAGAACTATTGTATCGTCAATTCTTTTACAAAATTTCGGTCAATACAGCGTGAATGGAGGAAAATCTCTTCCCTCTATATCAAGATGTGATACGGATACGTTCATGATTCTTTTTCAAGATTCGAGTAGATATTAATGCAATAAACATATAACCTAAATGTTGAGGAGGTACACATCCACATCGTGCATTAGAAGCTATGGAGCAAAAACACTACCGAAAATACTATTGGATACCGATAATGTTCTTGAAATAGTTCTCTGTTCATATTTGGTCTCATTTTCACATGAATGACTAGAAGAGCAATAGCCTGCTTTCGAACTAACACATGCGAGTTGAAATTTCTCTTCAGCAGCATTTGTGGTGTCATTTCAATTACAAGGCGGCGCTGCAACTCATCTCTAATGCATGAACGATGTAGTGAACATCGGTCAATTAAAAGCGGTAACTCTGACAAGTCCTAATGCGTCCTCCAATTGGACATTATTATACACATTGTACGTATTGACTCCTGAGCAATACTTCAATACCTGCAGCAAATTCGAGTTGTCATTGAAAAAACTCGTAGTTGGATGAAGAACATTTATAATTGTAAAAAGCTTGTGCTGAAACTTGAAAGACGAAATGTTGATGCTTTGAGGTAAGATGATAATACATTTTTAGTGATATTTCATCATTTATAGCATCGCAAAACGCCCCTGCTAGTCAATCGGAGTTCAGAATTTGAAGAAATTAAATATTTTTCAACGAGTAAAACTTGCAATTTGGCTCATTGCGTATTTTAGATGCGAAGAGTTAACTTTTTAACTAAACAATACCAGTTATGTGTTTATTTGTACATTTATTGATATATTTATTTAAAAATTTGTTTGAGGTTCTCTTCTTTAGAAACAAGAAGTATATAAAATTGTACTTGTTTGGTTCGCTGCGTTTCGTCTGAGTTTTGCGGTATCATGGAGACCGAATTCCTCGGTGTAACAGTAAAAGATCGCATTGATTTGTTTGACATTTTATCAAGATAGGTTTGGTTAGGTTAGGATAGGTTAGGATAGTAAAGGTTAGGATAGGAAAGGTTAGGACAGGAAAGGCTAGGACAGGAAGGGTTAAGATAGATTGGGTTGGCATAGGATAGGTAATGTTGACGGAATTTTTCACGGGTCCACCTAGCTTTAACGATGACATTGTCCACGTAATTTTCACGGGCGTCCTGCTACTACCTAATGATACCCTTGGTTTATTTGTTTGTAGTCCGCTTCTTCCATTTCTCTGTCACGCTCATATGGATAAATCTAATGACCGTGTCTGTGAGACGAGTTTTTCCAGTGTACAAGTGCATGAATATTTTTTTATCACGGGCACTGTTAGGATGGATATATTTGTTTGTCATCCCCATCTTGAAAATTTATTCAAGAAAGACATTGAATCCCGTCATTTTTTACTGGCCGTGCATACCAGTAGTTTAATAATCATTGAAAGCAGGAAGTGTTGCGCAGAGAGGTTGCTTATCTGTGTAATGTTATGATGCATGCGTTTGTAATCATGTACAGTTCGGTTTACGCTATTGTAAACTCATGCATAATGATATTGCACACGTGAGTTTTTTCCTGTGTGACAAATCTATTTTCAGTTACATGACAGCAGTTGGACTTGAAAATATTAAGCAACCGTTTTGTTCGAAAAGTAACTTTTTGTGCTGTAGACAAGATAGTTCGCTTAATTTTTTGCACTATTCATTTCCGATTTTTCAAACTGAATAGTTATCTGCGATTTGCTTCATCACTGTCGCTCATTTCATATAAGTTTGTGGCTCATTTACACTCCAATAGTTATTGGTGTCCACAGTCTACTGGCTGGAATAACTAATGATACTCATTGAGTATTCAACCATCGCTGATAGTTTAGCTCAGCAAGACCTAATGTCTATAATTAGAGTGGCTCCGAAAGTATTTAACATTTAGCAACATTTATAGTAATACAGCGAGAAGTGCGGCAAATGTGCATATATAACTTAAAATATGCATGTATAAATCGTTCATGATGCCCTCATACAAATGAGCGGCGCACACAGAAGTTGCGCATGTCTTTGCTGGCACAGCCGAGCACTTGAGATTATGACTCGGATCAGAGGATTGATGGAGTAGAGAACAAGAAAGCACTTTTCGTACGTGAGGACTCGCTCATGAAGGCCTTTCAAGAGACTCGGATGCTCCCAAACACTTGATAAATGACTGCCCTCGCACCCTCAGCGCCGCATGAGCTTCTCGGACCTTAGTTGGTTAGCGCCGAGATAACCACAGTTGAGTCTCTAAGACGAGAAATTCTAGCTGCACATGCTATTACTTCCAATCTAATTAAGTATAACTTCAAACTCAATTGCATTGGCTAATTAGAAATGTTAGTTTCTGTAGATTTGAATTAGAACTCTACTTTCACGATTTGAATTTTATGAACACCTGTCCTTTCTGTTTTCCATTTATCCACAAATTTCAGATTTGGAAATGGTTACTACCTATCTACTGTCTGAAATGCATCTTTAAAATATAAGGGTTGTCGAAAATAACTTTTTCAGACAACTTCAGTATTTAGATGGGTATTAGAATTAAAACCATACGACAAATGGAGGAATTAATAAATCATTGATTTAAAGTATCATTTGCTCAAACTTTTAGGATGTTAAAAATCGTGTTACATATCGATTGAAAATCAAGTGTTCCAATTAGCTCAGCTGACATCCAACTGACTGCAAAGCGTTATCCCGACGCCTGACTACTTTTGTTGTAACTCGTTAAGAAAGCCTTTAAAATTATCGTATAATGAGTTTGGTAAGACTCTAAATCAAATCCAATCCCCAATTTTTAGCACAGAATAGGACATTAATAATTGTCTTGTCAGATTAATTTGAAGAATATCCTTGTAATTCCACCGTGAACAGATTTAGTCTAAAACAAGTCATAATTTTTCCAAAGAAATGAGGTTTGATTTGAAAAGTGATAGAATTGAGCTGCTCGGTGTAGAATACGTTCGGCACAAGAGCTGAAGACGTACGACTTTTGGATGGTAGTGGAAGGAAAGCCTTTCCCACGAACGTGAAAGAGACTCTTGTGATATGAGTTCGATATTTTAGAAATGTATTATAACATTTCTCTACTGACATTTGCTTTCCATTCTGTCGTGTGCTAGTTTTGGTATCTGAATACGAATCAAAGAATCATTTGTCCTTGTTACGAGGCTGAGCTTTGGAAAAGTTCAGTTCTTGTTTTATAACGATCGTTTCAAGTTGTATTGAGTAGTAAATTAACCTCCTGACGTCATCACATTGAGATATTCTTGAACGGAATCTTTTGTGGATGTGACCTGGGGTAACGAAGCGCATACTCGTATTCGCATAACACTGTTGGGCGTAGTTTATCTCCTCACATCATGTCGACTGAAGTTCGTTTTCCTCTATTGTTTGGCATGAACGTCGAGCAGTTTCTCGCGCATAGAGAGCTCGATTTCATTTTCTAGTTTTCTACAATAGTTTTCTAGTTATCTTCTATGATTGTCAACCTTCTTTCATCAGTCTTTTGTCACTTGCTATTGTATATCCAAGTTAGTTTCTTTTTGCTTTGCGCACGGTGTTCGTGTAGAAAAGTTTGATTCTGTCCTCATTATGGCATGCATTCAAAGAGAAAGCACTTTAGATCTGAAGTCTCTACTTTGGAAGTCCTCACCTCTTACACTCCTCTCAGCTCTAGGAAGGCAAAATTTGTCTATCAGGCATGCTGTACTCATTGTTAGTGAAACAAACTTACGTGCGTTTGTATCATGGGAAATGAGACTGAATGAAAGTTCCTTTGTACAAACTGATATCCAGCAAAAAATTTATTCAATTGTAATCTCAATTACGAGGTATATTAGATTTGGTTAATAGTAGATTCTGATCGAAGACTTTCTCTGTCATCCCAACAAAAACTGAGCTCCGGCTGTAACATGCATGTGACGCAAACTTAATCGTTTAACATTTAACTAAGAATTTGAGCAATTCAGTTAAGACGTCAATTACTAACACAGATTTGGATTCCACAACGATCGAAAAAATTCAAATTAAATAAAACAAGGTTGGAAGTGAAAATTTGCTCAACGCGAAAAAAGCAGTAATTTAGTGACAACTCACAGGTAGCAAATCATCGCTACCAGTCACCAGCACTCAGAGAGCCTTCATTACTGATTCGCTACTACACCGTCGTGTAGCGTTCTTGGAAGCTGAGAAAATGTTAGAGGAAATAGTCTTTAACAGACATTCCGCTTTGAAAATAAAAATATAGCCTTTATAAACAATGATGAAATACAATCTGTGCACAAAGTTTGTGATCATAAATGTTACAGGAACGAGAATTTTCTGAAAAAGTAGTGACCGATTTTGAAAATTTTCTAACATTGAGCATTTTGTTTTCATGCCAGAAATTTTTTCCGTTTGAGAAATGGATCTCGTCTGCGACCGGGCCTCACGAACGTCTATCACTTGTTGAAGGCGCATGAGGAAAGTTTTAACACTTTCCATAAGCTATTTTCCAAAGGCTGAAAATATATTCAAGTTTGCGATCTCATAAAATGATGAATGGCCCGAAGTTTGGCCAGTAATCGCATTATGCTCAGGCCGCCAAGTGATCGCATTACATTTTCCGGCAAATGGCGACAAAAAATGGTACAAAAACCGTGATTATCAGCTTTTTCATACCTTCACTTTGAGGCGGTATTGATAGCTTTGAAATCACTTTGTTTGAAGCAAGAGTGAGCTCAAAATTTACCCATTTTAGGAGCTACGCTTCATGGGCAGCGCCACACGTCGAAAGTTTCGCCCTTTCGGGCGGAAACGATGCAAAATATGTTTTTGCACTTCGTTTTGAAACGTAGAACAAATGAAGTAATGTCTTGTAGCGAAAAAAACGACGGATTAGAAATAATTACATGAGAATTTCCGAACCCTATACTGGAGCTTGGATAGGCGTTAGTATAAATTTACCTAATTGGACTTTCCCTTAGTAAAATTTATACAAAACTTACAAAGAAGTTTCGCAAGAGTAATGTCCCTTCAGAAAAGAAAAGTCTTCGCAACACTGCAAAGCGTCGAACCAGTAGAATACCCCCGGGAATTTCTGGAAAAGGAACATTGCAAAATAAATTTTCAAATGATTATTTTTCAGGTAAAATAATCATCACCATAGGCAACGCTGCTAGAAGCACTTTTAAGAAAAAGAAAATGTGTTTTACAGCGACATTTGGGATGCAAGCTGGCTGGGCCAGGCACATTTGCGTTGTACTGAGGAAGCGCTGGTGCAAAGTGCTTCTCTCAGCGCACACACAGCGCTGTAATAGAGGGCGATACCACGCGATATTCTCAGATAAACTCGCGCCCCAGACACGGACGGCGGAGGCAGCTGGATCGTCTGGTAAACAAGACGCTAAAAGTTGCCTGTTTGACTATACCCTCCGAAGATGGAAATGTTTGTAGAATGGTTTCGTGACATAAATTTCGTTCAGACGTTCTCGGAAATATATTTTGTGTTGTAGAATATCTTGTTGGCCTCTGTCCAAGGGCATCTGTATCCGGAGTCGGGGAAGTGGAGTAGCTAACCAGAGGAGTTCCGTGTATCAAGAGAAAACTTTTGCCCTTAAGAATTTAGGTATTACAAACGCATACGAAGATTACCAAACTTTTGTAATTATGTGTGAGTGACCTTGGCTTTGTAAAAATGGTATTTGAGATACATGCTATTTTTCTACGCCGAGGAGGAGATTTAATGAAATACTAAATGTTGAAAGAACAACCACAATATCACTTGAAAATTGTCTATAATTTTAGCTTACGTCATTCTTAGACATACTAGACATGAAATGACGCAAGTACCTAGAGCAGGCTTATGATTAAAGTTAATTAGACCGACGGACCGAAGGTCCGCACTCAATCTCATTATGAATTCGTTTGTTATTTGTTGTTAATTAGAATTTTTTGAACGAAATGAATTTATTATGGTATTTCTTCCTTCCATTGAATGACATCATAGGGCGACCACCCAACAAGAGAAAAAAATATCATTTGTCAATAAGCATACAATTAAACATCTGGGATGAGCCTGAGGGATACCTAAACTTATTGCGCTGATGCTTCAGTGAAACCGGTTCACCCACATGCTGATGAGCATTGTAAGAATCTCGTGAGGTAATTTCGCCAATAAAAATTTGTCGTTTCGACTACCCTTTATTAATAGCTAACATTCTTCACATTATGTGAGTTTTTTAGCAGCTATTGAATGAAAGCCACTGACCGGAAAATATTGCTCGATGCAGCTCTGTGGTGTTCAGTAACTTCAATGAGACAATGAGTGCTGTTGCCTGCACCTGGCCATTTGCGATGCCTAAAAACTGCACTGCAACCGGACATGACATTCAGACTGCGGCAACGCCACTGCTGGACTGCTGGTCTGCACTCTCCATGACAGCTTTTATAGTGTTGCTGTACTACAGAAATTGGTAATAGTTTAGGTAGAAATAGCTGCTGTGATGCCAATGGCTTTGTGTTTTGTCGTCTTCTAATCGTTTTGTGTTTTATCGTCTTCTATTCGTTTTGTGTTTTGTCTAAATGTTTTGTCTTCTATAGACACTGCTCGCTCATCGGTAGTCTATGGTATTTTTCAAATTTATTTTTAGTTCTAACATTAATTCAAACTACTTCGAGGTCAATCGGTTTCAACTGGCTACTGTTGACTGCATTCCTTTCACGAACCCTGGCTAGCTCAGTCTCCATGTTCTTAATTACATTTTACCTATTCTTTGTTTACACTATCAGAATGTTGCTTCATTCACTGCACTATCATTAACGTCACCTAAGGGAATGTGCACGATTTTTTTTTCGAGACAGTTCAGATGTGTGGGAGATTTGAAAGAGACGAAAGATTTATTTATCACAAGCACGTACATTGTTACACGTTGCACACAAGAATAAATTCAACATAGACTAGTCTACTATTTGAGCGTTAGGGGCTAAAGACTTCTACGAAATTTCCATGGCAACCTATCAGAAAAGGAATCAATTTTGAAGTGAAGCCTGGCAAATAATTATGTTTACTTGTGTTTCTAACTTGAAATTAGTTGGGCAAATGAAACAAATACGCCAATGTGAGATTGACAAAAAATAAAGCTCGAATTCATGTCAATGTTTTTCATGTCTGACTACTGCCGATTTTTTGTTTTTTTTTATCCAAAACAACCTTAAAACTGATGGAAGGTTTGACCTCCAGCAAATTAACGCTCAACTTGGTTACTAGAAATACGTAATGAGAAATAGATATTTCAAATATAACTTAATAGAAAAATCTCAAAATATATTTTTTTACCAAATCAAGTTTTGGAATATGGGAGATACACGGAGCCCAAATCAAATCAGCTTCAAAAACGGATATGAATCTTGCAAATTCTCAAATTACTAGACGAACAAAAAATTGATCAAGAGACAATATACGACGAAATTGAACTAAGCAATATTTCAATAAATTTTTCAAAGTTCACTTTCGTCGTATATTGTCTCTTGATCAATTTTTTGTTCGTCTAGTAATTTGAGAATATGCAAGATTCATATCCGTTTTTGAAGCTGATTTGGTTTGGGCTTCGTACATCGCCCATATTCCAAAATTTGATTTGGTAAAAAAAAACTATTTTGAGATTTTTCTATTAAGTTATTTTTGAAATTTCTATTTCTCATTACGTAGTTCTAGTAGCCAAGTTGAGCGTTAATTTACTGGAGGTCAAACCTTCCATCAGTTTTAAGATTGTTTTGGATAAAAAGACCAAAAAATCGGCAGTAGTCAGACATTGTCAAAATTTCTTCCGTTCGTGGAAAAATAAGTGTGGGCGATATATTCCAAGTTGGAACTAGCCTTTGGAATACAACGACCTAGAGGAAAGTCAATTAAAACCTTTTTTACGATGTAAGTTCTCTGTTAGCTCTATTTCTACTCGCGTCATGCCGGCTTCAACACCTTATTGAGAACACAGAGGGATCAGAGAGCTGCAAGGGATTTTCAGTTCCTTTCTTGACAAGATGTGCTCGTTTTCGTGCAAAATTTTGATGCATTTAATAATTTTGTGAGCAAAGGATTGAAAAAGTTTTAGCTGCTCGTGTCTTGACCTTTTTACCTCTAATCCTATTGTGAGGGTGTAGTATTTTATTCAAATTAGGGAAGAGTGTGCATTTTGTTTTTAAATTCACACAAAATTCATTAGCTACGAGCAAGAAGGAAACACTTTTTAAGTCTAATCTAATTCGTTAGCGACTATAACCTCATTTTCGGGCGTGGGTGGAACTCGATGAAAACGTGCTGTTGTCAGCAAAAGTATGAATTTAAAAAGAGATATTGATTCCACTTCATAGTTCATATAAAAAAATATATGGAGGCCAAAAACAGATCCTTGAGGAGCTCCATCCATTATGCTTCGCAGCTAAAAAATTCTATAACCAGCTTTTTAATATAGTTAACTGTTTGGTAAGTAGGATTTGAACCATTCGTGAGATAGCCCTCTTACGCCCTAGTGTTATAGACAAGACGAAAGTACGTTATGATTTACGCAATGAAATGCAATTTGAAGTTAATAATAATGATGGATACTAGGTATCCTTCATCAGTATTTCAATTGAAAATTGTGGATAGTATGGAATGGCTTAAGGGGTTTTCATTTTAGTATCGAACACCGACTCGCTTGTCATAGACATAAGAATGTTGCTGGGAAAAAAGTTTCATTAAATTTTCTTGGTTATAATTGGCTAATTTTTCAAAAATCTCTCTGAATTCAGGCAATGTAATTACTGATCTGTTATTAGAGCAAGATTTGTCATTTCTCGGGCAAAAAGCGTTACTCTTGCAATTATTCTTTTTGAGTGTGAGAAAATGCTGATAGAGGAATTTTTCTTCATAATACGAATAAGCATAAGAGGAATAGAAAGAGCTTCACATTTAAATACTTCAAATGAAAACTTTTTTTTCTCCCTTGATTTGTTTTTTGTGCATTCAAGCAATTGGAGAGACCTCAACCATTTTCCGGAAAAAACTAAAAAAACTTTGAGTTTAGCCTGCATGAGAGCGCATGTGACGTGATATTATTTTTACTACTATGGTGATATTTTCACATGTTCCAAAAAAATAGTAATTAAAAGCACATTTCTTCGACGTCTTTCGTATTGTGATAAAACGCAGTATCTTTTATAATAGCTGTTCTCAATAAATAAGGACTATTTTTTGTTGTCTTCACAGTTTTAATAACGTTTTTTCATTATGCTGGATGTACGTGCATTTTTCAGTCAATTAATTATTTTGAAAATCTGTATTTCCTGAGAATTTGGTGTAGAAATCTTGAATACATTTAAAAATAATGTTTTCCGTCACAATGCAAAAGGAAATATCCCGGTTGTTCGTTTACAATGGAAATACTTTCTCTTGTGATCCAGTCTTGTTGCTTGACCTTCGGCGAGACTTTCCGAGTAATGATTTGCTGTTGGTGTTGATTAAAAAATGTCAAGTTCACTTAAAATGTGATGTTGATTGTTTCAGATGGAGTTGCGTGCATGTCATTGAAAGTTAATGAATTTACGTGCTCAAACGAAAAGCACTCGATTTTGTTTACGAAAGATTTTCTTTTTGATTAGGACGTAGGAAAATAGTTTGATAAAAAGGAAATCAACATGACTGTAAAATATAAGTTGGTTGCACAGAGAATATGTTTCGTATAAGTGATGCAGTGTCACGACGTTTTTCTCAATCAGGGACGTTTGTCTGATTCCCTACATCACTCATTATTATATCTGAACTGTTTTAGATAGACGTTGAATAAGTCACTAAATTATTCTACGTAGATGATCTTTGCAGTTTTCTAAACAATGTGCTTAGTATCAATCAAAGACTAAGAAATTATTGTTTTCAAATGCTCATTCGTAACAATTTACAAGAATTGTCAGTGTTACGAATGAGCGAATGACAAATTACGAATGAATTGAAACGAGACGATTAAAAGTTTTTACTTATAAAGAACACTGCAAAAGCATAAAGCATGCCAAAACATACGCGTTCTTTCATCACTTATATTGCTTCCAGTTAGTCAGCCATTCCAAGCGTCAGCACACGAAAGTTATGAACATTAAAATAAATTATCCAAACTTTCGGGCTACCGTCTCTAATTTCAAAACGTAAAAAAGCAAAAGTAGAACAGCTTGAAGCAAGATAAGTTAACCATCGAATACAGTGCCTCATATAAAAATGCGGCAAAATTTTCATACGCATGTCCAGCAGTTTTTAGAGAAAGAAGCAATCGGCTTTGCAAGAATAATCCAGGGTAGATATTTTTGCATATAGCTATACACAACATTTATTCATCACATTACACTTGATGTATCAATGCACCAGTATCCCAGCTAACTGAACTCGTTATGAGTTAAGTAAATGAAATTCACGGAAACTAAGGGTTGTTTCAATTTCCATCAAATGAAATTGTCGTAGTATAAACTCCCCATGCATCTACTGCCTGACCCTCAGAACTAAACAGGTCATTTTCAGTTACGTAAAGAGAAGGCCTAATCTAACTTATATCATTCATTCATAAGTTCATTGAGGGTTAATTTGACAGCGGTCCACCAAGTTCTCAACACGGGTTACGACAGCTGTGACTCTCAGCAAGTTGTGTCACGAGTAATAACTGTATTGTGACATCAAATTCTGAATAATGTGATGCTCCAAAGTGATAAAATGGCATCGATATCATGGGAAGTTATCCTATATTAATGTCTATATCTAAAGGAAATTTCAGGTGAAAATTTCATTTTTTTAAAGATAATTTCAATGGTGATAGAATTGATTACTTAGAGTTTTGCTGGTCTGGACACTGTCACACAAATTCAAGGCATACAATGAGAGTTGACTTCAAGACTAATATCTTACAATTTACTCCAAACTGACCTAGTCTTTAATTGCGTCCTCTTTCACACCCACGCGTTATTAGTCACCCAAACATCGATTGTGCATTGGTGTTGTCTGAAATTTTTCACCAATGCTTCGATGAAGTATGTAATTTTGATCATCTTCTCAGGGAGATATGGAAGTAAAACATTGAAAGATTTAGAGCGTCGAAAACATTTGGAGCAGGCAGCTCAGCGCCGTCAACAGCAATCCCCCATCGACAGGTGGAGATCTTTGCGTCGATAGGAAGGGTTCGTTCGACAGTCTATCCTTAAATCCTCCCAAATACGTCGATGACATCTTTGTGAAGTGTGATCTTCGCTTCTCGGGACTTGAGCGTAAAAGAAACAATCTAAACCACCAATGTTACTTTTTAAATTTTAGGATACAGACGCTTCGACTTGGTCAAGACTTGAGAAACAAAGCTTTTTAGACGAAATCTTGTACTGTCAAATCACATGTTAATTTTTAATATACTGAATCCCAAACAATTTGAACATGCATTCAAACCCTACCCACTAGGTCGATAATGAGCTGTAGGTTTCAGTAATGAGAAAATTACTTACGTGGGCATTACTTTATTTATTACCTGATGCACGATTCCCAGCACGTTCCTTCAAGTTACGTATATTTAAGCATGTATACACACAATAACTGCTCGTCCCCCGAACGTTCCAATTCCTCGGGAAGAAGCGTATTCATCGCGCATTCACAGCAAACACAGGTAAATTGTGCAAATAACAGCATCTGAATTGCGGGGGAAGCAATCTTGCTGGCAGCAGCAGCCCAAGTTTTGCAATAAGGAACTGCCCGAGCTGGGTGGCGCACATGCAAGTTTGCGACTCTGCTGATGCTCGGAGCAGAACTTTGCAGCCTCTCCTAGTCCTATAGAGCACTGCGCGACTAGTGCAGGGACTTATTTTCATAAAAAACACGACTGCGGTGAGCATGCGTGTGTTACGATGTTATTGTGTATTTAATTAAATCGATATTGAGGTGCACCAATAGCACGCCTGCGTGATAAAGGAGCACTGATGCGAAAAAAATGTTAAAGAACGTGGTAAGTGTATTATTGATCTATTTAAGAAAACTTCGAGTTTATTATCACAATTTAACCTCGATTTATGTGTATGATATTCTGCGTAGTTATGGTGAGTTGTTAAATTTATCTAAGGTAGTAACTAGTAAAAATTATCCCTAACGTTAAATACTGAAACAGCGTTCTTATATAGAAACAATTGCAAAAGAATTAACTCCGTTGGACTTCGTTACAGTGGAATTTTCTCAGCAACATTAAGTTAGCAAGCATTTTTATCAGCGCTTAGCAGCCCGATTTTGCTCTCCCTTGGCGATGAAGTTGATGTTTTGCCAGTTTTTGGAAGTGCAGCGAACTTTCAATGCGTGAAATTGAAGGAGGCAAAGGTTCCATATAATCAAGGGTGCTTCGAAAAAGAGATACATTAGTCAGTTTTCAGTTAGCCTTTGGTCATTCCAGATTGGTCGTTGATCGTCATTCCAAATCTGGTCACTGAAAAATAACAGTTTTCATTTTATGAATTCCAAAACGCAGTTTTACTAAATCTCATCTGGGAATTTAAGCATATTAGGTACAGAGTGTCCATGGTACAGAGTGTCCATGGTACAGAGTGTCCAAAATATATCCACTGATTTTAAGTATTTTGATTCAATTCTTCATATCATATATGTTAAACTACTTGTAAATGGACAATAGCTAGAAATATATTTCGGAATTAAACTTTTACACGGTATCATTAATGCATAATGTTACAAATAATTAAACTCAGAGGGCTCATTTCTCATCTTTCGTGGACACCTTGTATTTGCTACGTGTTGTTTCTGCAGTGCCATCTTGGCGCTCGAACAGTATAGGGCTTCGCGCGACTGCGGCGAAAGTACTGTAGTCCGTCACTCATGGGCGGCTGCCCCACATGCGTCCCTCAACACTTGTAATGAGCAGTGAGCTCTTTAAGAATGAGTTAGTGACGGTCTTAAAATTTGCGAGCAAAAAAGCGCATGTTTCAAACACAGTGATAGAGAGGTGCTTGTGCGCTCCCGATACCGCTACTCTTCATCCTCAAGTGCCATTGATGACCAAATGCCAAACTTATCTTATACTGAGCACGTCAGATAAAACCATAGCTGAAAATCTTACCAGAAGTGATTCTTTTTATACACTGTTTGAATGAAGAACTATTATTCTAGAAGAACTATTATTATTCTATTCTTCTAAGAACTAAGAAGAAATACATTCTATTATTTTATCGACTGTGTTCGATGACATTCGAAAGGTCCAACTGTGTTTAACCTCAGGTAAAACCTTCGTTTCATATAAGGAAAATATAGATCAAATTGAACCGTTTTGAATCTTCAGATAAAAAGGTTACCAGCATTTGCATCTTGTCCATTCCGTACTTCGGTCCCCAGAAGGAAAAAATGAAGAAGAAATTCAAGCTTTGCTTTGGTACTATTTCAGCTGATAATATTTTAAGGTCATAGTGGTCAGAAGATTTAAAATGTACTCGTTCATCCATTTCAAAAATTTTAATTCCGATGTATTTCCCTAGCTTTTGTCCATTTAAATGAAGTTTAACATTTCAGATATAGAGAATTGAATCAAAATACTTAAAATCAGAGGATGCATCAGCTTCCTTCTATGACGCAGGTATCCTAAATTTAAAAACACTGTTGTATTGTACATAATGTGCGTCTGAAAACAGGGCGAGCCAATAAAATTGTACACTCTTTAAATTGCAATAATTTTTTTTGTGTTCAGCGGAGGAAATAAACTCAACCATCATCGGGAAGTTGGAAAAATTTCAGTTTAGAGTATATGTGCTTTATACAGGCCCTATGAACACAAATACTACTCATACACTGCTTCTTTTTTCAATATTCCCACTCTCTCACCTTAAAATTGGCCAGCTAATACTTTATCAACAGTTCCTCGTGGAAGAAATAATACGCACGAACTCGAAGGCTGAAATAATGAGAAGGTTCCACAGGGTTTATGGCTTCACACCAACTAAGATAACTGTTTGCAAGATTCTCGACAAGTGGACATCAGAAAGAACTCTTCATAACTGGATCAGAAGACGATCCGGGCGACCTCAAACAAGAAGAAGTGAAGTTAACATTGGGATAGGGAATACTTTGATAAAAGACAACACTCGTTCAGCCAGAAAAATCTCAGCGTTCCGATGGTGGTTGTATTTATTTACTCAGATGAACAGAAAATTATTTATTACACTTTAAAAAAAAAACTTATTTTAGGAGGCCTCACCCTGCATGCGGACAAGATTTCTCATTCTCTAGGAAGTAAGATCGCCACATTGCTTGGCAGGAGTCATCGTGCTGAAATATTGAAGCAACTTATTCCCATTCAGCTACTTGGGATCATCTAGAATTATGTAATACCACACTTAACAACAGAGATCTTCAGGTTTTGAGAAGGGAAAATATTTCGAGTTGAGGACTTGTTTCAAATAGCCATCTTAATTCTTTTGAGTTGTTTCAATCAAAAAATTGTCCGCCCTGTTGTTTTTATCGATTAATTCGTTTGTCTTAGTATGTACTTGAGCTACTTATTATAATTCATTCATCTGTTTCACAAACGACTTTCTTTCAATACATTCCTGCAAACGTTCTACTTTACAGTGAAGGTTTTACACGTTATTCCTCGCACTTTCATTTTTATTTGAGACTAAATATTCCAGTGTGTTACTGGAGCAATTACAGTTTTTGCCTCTAATCGTTACCGAACATTTTTCTGTTCCTAACAAATAAAATTTTTTGCACAGGAATATGTGAAAAAGAATTTACTTGCTTCCAATTACTGACAGTTACTCTCAACAAATATATATCTTGATAGGAGCGTATCAGCACTAAAAAAATCTTCGCTGAGGCTCATGAGCCCGGCTCCTCAGTGATTGCTAATAGCGCCGTGAATAAAATTCGCATAATTACCTGCATCCCCAAGAGAAAACGTGTCAAACATGCACTTCTTTCTTTGACTGAAGTAAGAACCTCTTTGAACAATTTTCTAACTCTGTAGAACAAAATCCTATCAGTAGCACCTTAGACAATACAGTGTAGGTTTTAGTTGACCCTGTAATTGCAGCATTATTAATGTTCTTACCGAAGTTCTTGCGTTAGGACAACACGCACTCCTTCTATTCGAAATCACATCACTTAGAAAACCTGAAACTGTTTTTTTTCTAAATGACCAAGCAAAATAATTATTCTAAGCAAAATAATTCGATTGAATCGCTTCAAAATTCAGAGTATGATACTGAGATAACTCTTTATTGAACGCTTGATTTATCATTCATCAATAAGTGTTTTGTGTTTTCAAGTCGATGAACATTTTGAAGAATTTATTTTTCCATACAACATCCACAACATGACAATATACGGTTTCTCTTAGCGAAATTTCATTCGAGCAACTAATATTCCTCACTTTTTCCGACCTGTACTTAATGCGCTCCCTAAAACTGTTGTCCTGTGAGAATGATCATCTCACCCGAAGAAAATTCACATTGAAAATAATTACCTACCCGTTCTCTTATTTAAAACATAAGCAGGAACAATGTTGATGTTTCATTTTTTCCTCTCATTTATGACGGATGGATTACAAGGTACTCCATGCGCATCTGAACCGTGTTAAATTCTGGCAACCAAGTAATTTTTAAGTTCCTATTTAAGATGGTGAGTTATCATCTTGAATCTGATTCTACTACATTTCTGAGTGAGGCTGAATTTTAACGAGCGACACGTACAGCAAGAATATTTCCTACGAATCATTGTTTTCCTTGATTTATTTTGTAACTGGATTAATGGCTTTATTTTAGTTTTTATATGCGGTCAGAAAATTCTTAAAATTTGTTCTTACTAGACTCTTGTGTTCATTCTGAAATAAAGAGAATGAGAATGTATTATAGATGAGTGTGATGCCAGCACTTTCCTCCCCTTATAAAGAACAAGTTCCAATACGGCATTTTGTCGACTCCATTCGGAATTGCGGAATTCCAAAGTCTCAAGAGGTACTTAGATCATGGTCTAACAAAGATTCAACAAAGAAGGAACATTAAATTGAAATGATTATTTCAAAATTCATTCCTACAGATAAACTCTTCGAATATCCAGAAAACTCATTTGCCGAAAAGAATAAGCATTCCCTTGTAATGAAAGTATTGTCAAATGAAACAAGAAATTAATACCTCACCACAATAGAATTCCATCGTTGTGCTTTTAACCGACCTTAGGCCTTTTTAAAGCACCCGATCCTAAATGACTAATTTGTATAAGGTGTTCGATGGGGAACAGTTCTGGATTGATCAATCACATTGTTTTAAATGAAATCGCTAGGCTGTTAATACGAATACATTATAAATGAGAAAATTTTCTAAACGTCTCTACAAGCATCAGTAATTTTCTCTCGAAACTTCAAAACATTTGCGCAATATAGCAATGGCAAAAAGGAAAACAGGAATGACATAAGCTTTCGCGCAGTACAGGAAAAACAAGAATAAAATGAGTGCTTGTAGAGTTCTTTGAACCCCTGATCTCAAACTGAGGGCATACTTGACACGCTGCACACTGCTCCGATCCGCTTATGCTCACTTCATCATTATCAACGTCATGACTGAACGCCACATACTATATGAGGAAGTCCCTTGCAGCACCAGTCATGTTACTCACGTGAACAGCTAGGTGTGTGAGCTAGGGACTCAATAACATTTCAAAAACATAGGCCGAGACAATGAAGAGGCTTACTTTTTCACTTTCAAGCTCTAAAAATGATTCAGTTTCGTTATTTCAAATGAACTTGGGAGTACATCGATGAAAGGCAAGATGATAGGTCACATTTTGAAAGTAATTTTTCTACATGCGAGCTCGATGAGAATGGATGCGAACTTAGTGTCTACATTAATGTTTTCTCTATTCATCAAGGCTGCGTTTGTAAAATACTACGAGACATATTCAAATAAAATAATTGGGCAATTGAAGAAAATACTTTTTCGCTAAAACTTAAGTATTTACTAATGAGCGTTCCAGTACGCGCATGGCACAAATTCTCACGCCCGACAATCGAAAAATAATACGCTGCTAGGTCTCTCTTTGGCGATCGAACGCAACTTCAGCAGCAACTTCCTTTCACGCGTTCTTCACTGTTTTCGAAAATTTGATTTGTTTTTGTCGATGCTCACGCATGGAATTTCCTGATAGTCTTCGAAGTCCTGAGGCAGAACTTATTTTGTGGGGATTATCAATACAGGACCCATTTTAGTAACGTACTTCGTTAATGTACTACCTAAAATACATGTGAACTGTTCGTGATGAAGTAAATGGCTTCAAGCGCTTTCATTTGTTGGAGTATGATATTCATAACTATAATTATTCTATCATTATAGTAATTTTAGTTTAAAGTTATTATTATGATAATAATAATTATGATAATTAATTATTATTATTTTAATTATACATACAGTTATTATTATAATTATACATGTAATTATTAGACATATATATAATTATTCAGAACTATGATTATAATTATAATTATTATTCCTTTGTCGAGGTAACATGATTTCACGAACAAGGGGGAATTTCAAAATGGTAGAAAATGGCTGTAGAACGGAGTAAAGTTCAGACGTTACGGGAGACTTAGATTTAAGACATATGAGGTACGAGGAAAAACTACTTTTTGTAGTTTTTCGTTTTTCTGTTTTTCAGTGTGACGTTTTTGCTCTTACATGCTTTTACACATCATGAACTCAAAGTTATTGCGCAACAAAGAAAAACACGATTTAGAACCAAAATGCTATCATAGGCGCAAGAATTCGAGTCATTATAGATCGCAATTTAGATAATTTTAAAAATTTTCAATCGTAAAACTTGCATTGAAATCTCAGAGGTTTTAAACTGACTGGATTTGTGTCATATAACTTTTAGTTCACTTCACGGAACTCTAAATATGTATCATGTGACTTCAACTTTTTCATAACTAAGACATTTTTTATTTTTCCATAAAGAAAATTCTCAACAAAACCTTATTTATTTCACCGTGACATGTGTATTTGTCTGTATCATTCATGGTAACTGGATTGTGTGCATCCGAAAAGTTTGTCATTGAATTCAAACATTAGTTGTCCGTCCATTTTTCCGGCTTTCAGTTTTCTATCTACAGACACAAATCTATTGCGATGCATCAGGGTAGACTTTCAAATTGTTCACTTTCGGGTCCAAACACCCATTTCATGATTCCTTATGAGCACGAGGAATTTCATTCAGTGAATTATACAAAAGAGCTTGAAAAATTTATTTCTGCAACTGGAATTTTGGCTTGTAGCAGACGAAGTAATTACTTTTATTCGTGAGATCCGTAAAAATATTTTGGAAAATAGATTTCGATTATAAATAATGGGTAATTTTTCAACCAGAATACATTTAATTGACGTTTGATTTTGACTTACAAGTGAAGAAAGACTCCGGAATGTAGGAGTAGAAGAGCTTATTCAGCTTGTAAATGACCCGCGATTTCACATTTCTCAATGTGAAGCTTGCCACTAGGAACATTTCTGATATATTTACAATGGATAAAAGAAGAAGAAAAATTATGAATTTATGTTCGCTGAAACTAAATTGTAATCCCTGTGCCTCTAAGTAAATTGTGCCCTTTGGGAATTGATTGTGCTGTTTGCGGTTTTATAACTGCAACAGTAAATAGAAAGCATTACAGATTGTAGACCATTTATACACGGAACAAATATTCAAATGGCACTCTTGTTAAATCAAATTAAGCTAAAAAAACGAGAAAATAATTGGACTGACTAGTTAGATTTCTCACATAAATGAAAAATAAAGCAAAGATAGGACCACTTCTCTACCGTCCATCATTTCACACATCAGTACGTTAACAATTAATTCAAATCTAGAATCTGTGAATTAATGCAAATTAACTTACCTTGTGTACAGCGCATATTGTAGCAAATTGTTGTGAACACTTTATCAATATTAATGTAGTCTACATCAATAAAATAGCCGACATATCTGTCCCAGTTACAAATTCTAAGAATCATTTCGTGAATCTGATTGTAAGAAGTGATGAAAAAGTCACCGACTCTAAATTCTTCTTTTCACTCATTAGTTGTTGGTATTTAACTCAAAATTTATAAGAAAAAACTTACGTCAATTGCTTTTACAGCTTTTTCAATACTTATTTTAAGGGTTTTAGAATCCCTTGCACGCATGAACGAGTAGTTGGTTTGCCATTTCTCAGATTTTTGTACTTGTAGGTAATAGCTCATTCTAGTTTCGAAATAGATTAACAGAATTTCATAATTGGGGAATAGTAACTGCATGAAGAAATCAAATATCACAGCAAGTAAGAACAATTTAAAAACTAAACAACACTTGGGTTGAAATGCGATATATTCGATTTTCTGTAAGTTGTCGAGCAAGTTAGGTAACTCTGGTAACTTGCCTATGTCATACACAACTTGCCCATGTCCCCCTATACATGTTCATTCCTCATGTAACAAGATGGTCTGCTACTTTGTCTGGCTCACACAGGTACAATCTCCTCGAGTTAAAACGGCATCTCTCATTTTGGAGGAGAGTATATCGGGACTTCATCGCGCTCCCACTCAATCTCAAGACACGTCCCAGTGTAACTTTTTCAGCGCCTGCATGCATGTTTTTCGCTGCCTAAGATTTAATCGCTTGGGCGGTGAAAAAGTAGGACTGTGGTCCTCTATGTAACTCTGAAAGCGCGAATATGCGAAATCGGAGCATGATGTTAAAGCAGTAACAAATTTTTGCCTCTTGGAAAGGGTTTGAAGAACATTATACCTCAGATTAAGAGAGCCTGTAATGGTAGAAATGAACTTTAAAATTCTTCATCCTCTGTAGATGAACGCTACTTAAACAAAAATATTCATCTACATGTACAAAGTTTTATGTCCTAAGGAATTTATTTTCAAAACCTCAATAAAACGTAATCGTTTGCCCATTTTTTCTCTCATCTGTGCACATCCATGCATGTGAATTTCTTCTGCCATCAACAAAGAAAATCGATTGTACTATGTATTTCTCAAGCAAGACCCACTTCTACTTCTGTTAATCAAAATCCACTTCTACTATTATTACTACTTTTACAACAACTACTATAACCAGTTGATATAGTAATAACATTCAATTTTGATCAAAATAATTTCAAATTGTTGCACAAAATAAATTCACCTCGCAAATACAGAGCTTGAACAAGAGGAAATTAATGAAAATATTCTACCCAATTTGTTAAATACATTGCACATTCTCCCAAAACTCATTTTTCAAAATCTTATGGCTCAAGAGAACGATTTTCGAAAGATTTACTCGCGAAATATGAAATGGATGTAAATTCAACGTTTATGCGCTTAAGCTGACGTGCTGAGCCGCTGACATCTAGAATATCCGGCCATCAATATCGAGCACGGCTCAGCGCAGCACGATTGGCGTCGCCAATTAGAGGCCCAGGCTTCATTGCAAATAATCGAAGGTCGTTTGTTCATCTCGTTGACAGAAGTTGGATACTACCGTTAGAGTGAAAAAAACGTTGCTTTTGTAATTTTTTATGAGTATATACGTCAGTTATGTGCCTTTCTCCTGTTATTGAAGTAAACCAGTGAAACTTTACTACGTTTCCCTGCATGTATGCTTGAAGGGGTCTCAAGTGATTTTTCTGCTCGATTTGAGACATAAGGGTTGGAGCAGGTGAACTGCTGCCACTAATCTTCCGTTTTAATCACTGTTCATAACTTCTCAGAAAGTGTTATTATACGCCCATAAAATAAAAATAACATCAAAAGAATTAAACCAGCAATAGTGAAATGATATTCAATGCTCAATATTTGGTGATCTAGCAAAATTGCATTGCATGCGGGTAATAAACTAGCTTGAAGAAGGTACAACTAGCACCTCTTGAATTGGAGATCAGCTCCAATTTCAACACCATTGCAGTGTTGACGGCGATAGATTCGTTATCCCTCGCTGAAAATATCAGAATTCTATCAACAGGTTCTTTCTGAGCACATTTGTAGGCATGCAAGTAAGTAATAAATGAAAAGAAAATACAGATTCGCAATATGATACACATATTCGTGAATGAGGGTAATGTACTTTCTATTGCTACTTGATATTTTGCTTCCTCACATGAGCTCTCAATGACTTATTTTGATTAAGGTGTCGTACCTATGAAACTTACAAGTTTACTTGGTAATTAGCTCGTGGTCAATACGTACGGTATTAACTCAAATAGCTTTAACATATCCTTTCCATCTCCTACATTAAACATGAAAGGGCTCTTGTTTTCTTATCAAGAGGGAAAATATCAGTATACTCACTTTTACGTTTACGTACAGTAGCATGTAGCAATAATAATTGTAAGTTATCGGAAATATTGTACCAGTGTTTATGTTTCGAGTGGGTTCTTCTGACACACACATGCTTCCACATTAAATAAAATTGAATTAGATGAAATATCAAATGAAAATATCTCCCAGAATAGCTCTCAGTAGACGTCGCTTGGTCTAAACCTGATTACACATTCTTTGAGGTGAGGCAGACCTCCTTGACTTCGTCTTTTTTTTTGGCAGTTTTGTGGCTTGAAATTTGATGGTAATTACCAAGGAAATCCACTTATAAATCCCAAATTAATAATTAATCTCAGAAATTGTCGACAAACTCCTGTAAATCTGTTCGCAGTTGATGAAGGAAATTGCTTAGTCCCCTAGCTGTATTTTGGATGCATGACGAGCGTTCAAAAGTACTGTGGGTTTCGTCACGATAAGAGTGTATGGCGGGTCTTGTTTTCTTTACGTTTTTTATTGTAAAGCAATAATCAAAGACGAGTATCTTCCAGGATGTTGACGCAGTACATATATAGTGTTGTACCTTGTTAATTCGATTTTATTCAATCGCATTCGATAGAATGAAGACTATCGTTAACAATGATCGCAGAAAAGAGACGATCCAAAATACAGTCAATTCTAACTTGATATTTCGTTGATGATTGCATCATCGTCTTTTAAGTCACCAGCACGCGGATCACAGTTACAAAATGTTTTTGTTACGTACATATAGATAACCAGGAGCTTCCTCATGAAGTTTGAGCGTCTGTGTCAACATACTCGACGCTGCGAGACTCTGAAGAGCCTCCTAACAAAAGGGAAACAATCCAATGTCACAGGAAATTTAATTTATTCTCCTAATCCGTTTAACTTGGCAGGCAATTATTGTTTGTTGACTTCCCGCAGTAATGCATGCAATACCCGACGCACGGCTGGAGTTTGTATTAGAATTAATGCGGTGTCGGGCGAAATAGAATCCCCGAAGCTCGAATGATATGAAGAGAACGCAACTTTGGGAAGTAAAGGTTAAATTAAATCAACCGCTCCAAATTGACCTTGAGTAACTCAATTACCAGGCCCCTGACCTTCGGTTTGTTCGTAATTGATGCTTTTAGAATATCTCTTTCTATTTTTGAGGCGTTTTCGGTACAATAACAGACACTTTTAGATATTTTTACATTTCGGTTGGCGCTCTGTTAGTGATCGTTCTTTATGTATGATAATTCTACGCTCAGCTCACATTAGAAAGGTAAATTTCGTCCGTTTTCAGTTAATTTAATTTTATAAGTTAATAACTCGTGGAACTGCGCTTAAAATTTAACGGACCTGTAATAATATTGAAGGCCTACGATTTCAAAGTCATCATATTGAGTAAAATGTTGCTTGCTCTCGGTGCGAATACTCATTTCTAATGAACAGGTGGCGTCCAAGTGGATAATGGGATATTTAGTCCAAAAGGAAATATGTACATCAAAGGACGCCATGAACAGCCCACCAGCATTCTTGAAACTACTCAAACTATCTACAAATGCTTTAGAGTTGCTTACAGTAAAGAAATTCGTTGTGAAAAATTTCAAAATTGATTTTCTGAAACCAATTCTAAAACCTTTCAATACGAATTGTTTTACTGTAGACAACTCTAAAGCATTTGTAGATAGTTAGAGTAGTTTTGAGAATGCTTGTGGGCTGTTCATGGCGTCCTTTGATGTGGAAATATTTATTCTGAAAAAAAATTTATTCTTTCCTTCATTAATGTCACATCACGACTTTTCCTTGCCTCCTTTACTTGACAGACTCAAGTCAAGCTCAAACCGTCAATTGAAAAGGAAACTAATCAATTTAAATTTCAGTGTGAAAGCACTCATGCAGTGATTCGACCGTGTCTTTTATCTGTGGTTTAAGGACAACTAGTTTCATAACTAGATTTGCTTTAAGAGCCATTGAAAAACTACTAAGTGAACTCAATTTGATTGGTAATCGACTTTGATTTGCAGCTCGAAACTTTTCCCTAAATATCATAATTCGTTCTTCTATTAACTTACCCCAGCCTGGTTTACATTCGTTCTAATATACGATGAATCTAAGATTGGTGACGCTGGAGCAGCGATGTGACGATGCAGCAGTCATCGCACTAAAATTTCATTTGTTTTCATCTGATGCAGACAAACCATTGCGATGTTCATTAGAGGCTTCCAGTCACCGCAGCGCCAACAGAGGAGGCAGTTACGACCACGTCACTCATCCTCCCGCAAGCATCGCGGCGGCTCGTTGACTTCAGCACGCCGGAGACTTGCAGCAAATCCTCTTGAATTTATGATGAGCTTCTCGTCTTGTGCCTGCGCTCCGAACCTAATGAGACTCGAGACCTGGTCGTTGAGTAGTGCTCACTTGCCTTGTGTATGTGAGCAGCTTTGGTAATGTCCGCAAAGAATATTTTCCTTTTGAAATTCGCAGTCCAGGCACTTACCTTTACTCGGCTCGTCGTCTGAACAGCTGTATGTTTCAAATTCCTCTCAGTGGGCAAAGAATATCGTACGTGGAGATTTTCTGTTTAGTTGCATCACACAGTTCAAGCTGAGAGATCGGCAATTTTGTTATCAAGATCGTGTACTCAACGCTCGACCCGCGGTCCTCAACGCTATCTCATTCGCTGGACGTCAATCAGCCATTGAAACTCAGTGATAAAGGGTATCTTATACTTATTTCTTCAGTCTCCCTCATCCTATATAGCTGCCTGGAAATTTTAAATAATTTTCAGAGTTTGAGTTTCTTCAATTGGGTTGCTTGGGTTCAATGGAAGACATTTTACCACACTGCTTACATTCATTCCTCTCCAGGTTTTGGTCTAAGCGCCCTCTAAATTATTTAAGCTCCCGTACCTCGCAAAAATTTTTCAAAGCCCTTCATGTCATATAATTATGAATTCCTTTCTGTCCTTTCATTGAATAACTAATATGTTCATTTGTGCATATGAACTGCGCATGCCAACAATAATATCGTGCTAGGCTAATAAGCATGACTTCTTCCGCCGCTAACTTCTAACTGAACTTGGAGAGCTCTCGAAAGATTTGATGGATTGAGCATGCGTTAGATAGATTCGATGGATTGAATTGACCGTTGCCAGCATCCAATATGGATTCCTGCAAATTCTTTCCAAATTAAAGTCTTGGCACGTCGATCGCATCCGAACAGCCAAGTTCCTCTAATAAAAAGTTAAAGTTAGGCACCGAAGATTAACCACGGGTGCATATTCCTGTCGCATACCGCCAACGTTACTAACGACTCCCGCAGGTTTTGAGTGGAAAATTTCCATTCTACACAATAAAAACTATTTCTTTGTCGATTGCGGACTAAAATTTAGTCTAATTCATTCGGAGCAAATCGCGGGAAGCTCGAGAGTGTGATCCAACATTCATCACTTGCTTCTTAATTCATATTTAATAATAAATAATTTGATTGTGAGATGCTGCAACGAAGTTGGAAAGCCTGATGTAAAGAGGCTCATCTGAATAAGACTGCTTGGTGGCACGGCGATGAATTTTCATGAAGCTAAGAGGATATTTTCACATGACATTAAGAATTTCACAATATGCATTCACATATGTAGTTTCACACTGCTATGTCTTGAAATTCTCAAAAAATCTCTGTAACTGTCATTGCTAGTCTTTTTTGAGTGGCTCTGAAAAGCATGGGGTCCTCTAGGGTCCTGTGCCGCTTCCCTGAGTGGGGTGTGTGCGTCGCGGCTCAAGACGAACGCGGCGCACGCGTCCCAAGTCAACATGCCGGGAGCGGTGTGGCGTGTCACCTCCTTTATTGTGGCTTCCGTGCCTCTAATGAAACTTCCACCCGTGCGCAGATTATAGGGATAACGCTAATGAGGCGTGAGCTGCACAACGCGTCCTAAATTTTGGGCTTTCATTGCATAGTGGATCATAAAAAATGACATCGACATTGCTCTGTTTGTCGGTTATATTTTTTCAGATAGTTGAAAAGGACCTAAATTTGGTCGAAACGTTCTCTTTTTTATTGAAATGTTTTTAAAGATATATGATTTCAATTGAAGCGATTTTCTTTGCTCTTTTATTCATCGTTAGACTTTGCAAAAAGCAAAACTTATACTTATATCTGTTCGTCGGAATCATGGACAAATGTGCAACGGTCCAGTGAAATATTTCTCCAGCTATGGTTTTATGCTCTGTAAACTAATTGGTTTGACTTTCTACGGTCAGTGGTTCATCTGACTTAATTGTGATTTAATTACTGTTCAATGCGCACGAAGTAGACGTTACTGAATTCAAATAGTTTCAGACAACTAACTTATTGCCCTCGATGAAAGTGCTCAAGAAAAAACAACTTTGTATCACTCACAGTTCAAATTCTATTAACTAGTTTAAGACCTTTTTATGCAGTAGACTCTAACACCCGATCAAATCAGTGTTTTCACTGGCAAACAAGACTTCGCGACGAGTATTTGTTGGCCATGATGATACAGATTATGACAAAAATATTAAAGCTTGCTGTATTGACATGACACGAAAAGCTTCGTCTTTGTCATAACATTTAAAATCTTAAACAAATACTTATCAAAATGCCGTTCATCCAGTACGATGCACATTCAGAACTCACATACCAAGAATATAGGCTGTAATTTTCTGAAGTTTCATCCTCATCTTAGACCAGTACGCTGACACGTTCACCCAATTGGGTGATTAACTGTGCATTCCTTTGAGTCGAATTTAATCCCCAACCAACATATTTAAGAGGCTGTAATGCCCATTCTCCTACGTAATAATACGCAGTTTTTAGCTTCTTGGACTTTCAATCAGGCTTTCTCAAACAAAAAAGGGAGTATGAACGTCATCAAAGGCTCCCGTTCAACTGCGATAGAACCATGCTTTTTAGTTTCTGTGGAACAAGATAGGAAATTATTAATGTCGATGTATCACAGGAAGTGCCTACGTCAGTTTACAAAGGGAAATATTTACTTCCATGTATTATAGAGGGTGTATTGGTAGCATCTTAAATCAAAAATCGTCTTGATGTGAAGAATGAAAAAAGGATTTGCGTTGATGTGTTGTACAAAAAATTGAAGGGAGCGTGTTACAATCCATAAAGAAGTCAGAGTATATCAGAAAAAGTCATCCTCAGTATTGCAGGATATGTTCGATACAGTTCTCCAGAGCACACAATTTAAATTTGCTTAAAATTCCTCTTCACATCTTTTTAAAAAGTGATGCTTAAACTTGATACCTACTTCACAAATTTCAAAATAGAAGCACAAAAAACCAAGCCAACTTTAAATCTAAAAAAAAATTTACCTCCATAGGTTTCGGGCAGTACACAGCTTGTTGTGAGCAGGAATTACAAAAAATTAATAAATTCATTTCACAGTAAGTGAAAAGGCAATGTACCGTAAATTTCGAATTGAATGGAAACACAAAATAGCTACAAAGGTAATGATAGGCACACCTATAATTTTGAAAACAATTTTGAAAATCGAAACAAAACTAGCGACTCAAAGCATTAGTTAACAGCATGTCTGTCAAAGCCATCCTGCCGCGTCTTGTACTATGAAAAAATAACCTTTCATTGACCATGTCCTCATGCGAAAATTAATGATACAATTACAAATGATTATCACACATCATTGATATGGTATCATCCTTCATTTGATGCTGATATTATCAGTCGCAATAAGTTTAACGACAAAAGTTTGATAAGAAATGAAGGACAAAATTCCTTCCCGATTTTTAGCAATGCTGAATATTTTCTCCACCATGTCGCACGTCCACTCTACAGTAACATCAGAACGTAAGACGATAGCTGTGATCACTTTGCGCGTCCGACAAATGTAGACATTTTACTTTAGAGTAACGCCGTTGATTTTAGCTTACAGGGAAGCATTTTAATGTATTTTATAAAGCCTACTCTAATCAGTCTTGTTACATTTATAACATAGAATATTTTACGCCAGGTTACCAGATATTGTGAGTAATCTGTTAATTCTAGTCAAAATTTAGCTATGCACTTTCCTCGACTATACTTCCTTCATAGTCCACACTTTTGAAATATCAGATTTGAAAAATGCCAGACTTTTCTCTTCTTTTTATCGCCAACGAAAAAATTACCGTAAACGTAGTTTTCCATTAACTGTATAATAAATTCACTCATTTTTACAGTTATTGCTGATGATCAGAAATGTGAAGGATGCTCTAAAATTCAAGAGAAATTTTTTTTTCTAAAACTCATACATTTATTTTTCCTACTCTCATTTGGCGGCAATTCACTATGGTTCTCAAAGAAATATTTGTTAGCGAATTCAATGTGCACTTTTTATAGGTGTAGAATATCTCATTCTGAATTTAGCGGTAGTGATAACCCAATACTTTGAATAGTACTGACTACAAATCAGTTCAAACTACAAAGTGAATTAAACTTATAGTTTTCAGAGTGGTGGCTAGCGTACTGTTTAGATGATAACTTTATACGCCTACAGTAGCAGTAGTTGAAGAATGTATGCTACACCTGGTACCCAGAAAAAGAGATCTTTAAATAATCTATGTTTCATCGATGAACTTCGTCATGATAAATGCTGAAAAACTGACGAGTGTGACGTTAATGATCAAAAACCCAAAAATCACATGCAAAGTGTGATTGTTTACTCAGAATTAATTTCTGGTATATTATGTATTTATAACTTCATGGAAATAATTCTACTCTTCATTTAAGTACATACTTACGTACGTACATAACTAAATATTGTATACCTCGAGAAACTAATTCAGTTCGTGAATTACCCAACATAACATTTTTTACCGTCGTTCCTTATATACTGTCGATAAATTTTAACGACCATGAACACAAGTTACTCAATTAGAAATTCAATGTAATTCATTTATCAAGAACATATTCTCCTAACACCACCACAAGTGGTGGTAATTCATATCGCGAGACGCTTCAGCCAGCAAACACAACAACCATACCACCTAACTTGCATCACTTTATTGGTAGCGGTGCTGCGGAACACGACTAGAATTCAACTCTGTATTTGACTTGGGAAGCTGCATTTGAGTGTGACCCTCCCAGCTGCTGGACGTCAGAGCGCGCCGTGTAATGGAGTGTTGGGTGACCGAGAGAGTGGCTCCAGGCAAGACGACCGCCCGCATCACCGAGCGCGGCTGTTTGCACAGTCGAGGCGGCCCTCTCTGCTCGAAGAGACTCCCTCTCGGCTTGCACGTGCGCGGTTCCCAGTCCCCTCACAGGATTTGATGATCACAAAGGCAGCAGAATCGTGTAGAGGAGGAGCTCGGACCCCCGCTGGCGGGTAACGACTCTTGTGTCGTGGGCACAGCTTCGCCCTTCACGCTCTCCCGCGGCGGCCTAATGGTCCTCGTCGGCCGTTGTACTCAGAGCAACACCAACTCCTGCGATCTGCGCAAAGTTTAGTGTCTTCCCTCAGCGATATGGCATAAATTTACAGCTGTGTCTTGGAGTTATTGAGCAATGCAATGTTTGGCTTACTGGCGCAAGTCCGCTGAAATAAGGTGAGAACTTCTTCAGATTATTTTTCAAATTAAGATATCGTTAGTGTAATAAATACTGAGTGAATCCGTGAAACAATTTGATCAACCCGATATCAAAGATAATTTATTCTTTATACCGAATACGAGTTTCACTAAACTAGTAATCTTTACAATAATGATTGGTAATGTGTTGATTAAATTATGCTATTAAAAACAATTATCATTGTAGTATTGAACTGACGATATATGACGTATTCGGTGGAAGAACAACGTAAGCGCCATTTTATACTTTTTACAATAAGAAGTAAAGTTTTTGGGGTGTAAAGGTACTTACTTGCAATTAATAAAACTTTGAACCTCTAAATGGGGTTTAATAATCGTGTAATAGAAGAGCATTATTATTTATTTAAATGTAATTATAATTTTACAATATCTGTTTTTCTTTTTCACTTGTCCATATTTCTTGTTTATTTCCTTCAGTCGTATTAGAAGGGTGCTAACAAAACTAAATTTTTAAGATGTTAGAATTCAATGAACTACAATGATGTTGGTGCACATCGATTTTCAAGTCTGAGAAAATCATTAGGTAGAGAATTTAAGAAAGTATATTGTCTTCAGTTGTCATTTCAGCATACTTTTATCAAAATAAAAGCACCTATTTTCAAATAAATACTTGGAATTCAGCGGTGATATTTGGCGAGTAGATTCTCTTTGATATTCTACGCGTTTTGCGACAAAAATCTGAAAATTTAAATCATGGGCGCTTATTTCGTTTTTTCACTGAGCGCGTCATATTGTGTTGAAAGGTTTTCTATTAGACCCTATTTACACGATAAAGACATAAATTAAAAACGAAACTAATTTTTCGCAATCTTATGTCACACGAAAAGAATGACAAATTATTCCTGCTGATGATACAGAGTTAAATCAAGTAAAGTATTGAGACCTGTAAATTATCGTACTGCCCTCGTTCGAACTAAAACCCTCTAAGTTCATATTAATAATAACTGATTCATTTCTTCATTTCACTTAGTTTCTCGAACCTTGATCAACAACTACAGCGGGAGCTTGTAATGGTTTATTTTCGACTGATGTTAAAAAAGTTTTCCGGATGAAAGCTATGCGTTTATTAACAAAATCATTTTTCAACAAAATCGGCATTATAAAATCAAGTTTGCCGAAGTGACTACTCAGTATGAGTGTTCTTCACAGCCAAATTTCTTCCGAAAAAGGGCCAAATTTTCCTTTTTTGACTATGTACAACCAATCCAGCAACACTGACTTAGTTCTCCATTACTAGTGTCCTAAGAAGAAACCGTTAAGCAGAGTGCTTGTATAGTTTTTCCTTTTAAACAAAAGACAGTTTCAGATAGTTTCAAAACAAATGAAGGTTAGTTCTCCTACTTCCCCTCTTTCAAAGAATGAAAATTATATTACTGCAGAAACATGTCAACTTCCTACACATGTTTATTCTACGTCACATACTTGAACAGTTAGCATGAGACACTTCGAAGTTTCTGACAGCACCGTTGAACTGCATACCAATTTACTTTCCTGCATTTTAAAGGTTGAACCGCTTATAGACTCGCAGCAAATTATGCATGCAAGAGAAGGTTTTTGCTGAGTTTAGACCGGAAATTTTACGGAAAGTGAACAAAAAGCGAGACCCACTCGACAGGTGCACGGACGCAGGTAAGTAAATTATGAGCTCATAAAAAGTAATTAATTTCATGCTCGAATATCGTCTAGATGCGGAGCGCAGAACAAAGTCCGTTAGCAACACCGTGTTGTGTATGTACATACATCGGGACTACCATGATGGCGCGATGGAAATTAAAATGATGCTGTTGGGTAAATAGCAATGACGATCATTGTTTTACGAATTATAAAATTCTTGGAGCATACAAAATTCAGACCTCCTAACAGTCCAAATATCGTCATGAAATTAAAGTTCAATTTACGAAATGAGTATGAAATTAATACACTAAAGTCATAAAATTTGTTACAATTTAAACAACTCGGGTAAAATGTAGTTTTTTCACAAGAAGTGTTTTAGAATTCAACTTCATCATTATGTTGCGCAAAAGCGTTTCAGTATTCACTAAAAAAGACCATTAGAACAATCTCCCGAAAGAAGGAACAGTATTAGTCATAAACGACGCAGCAAATTTATAGGAAAGAAATGAGCTCTGAATAAGTTATTACATACAACTGTAAATTTGTCATCCATTAAAAACGAGCGGGAGCTAAACCCTAAAATTTGGCGTATTTTATATGATGATAAGATGTTGAAAAATCGATGAGAGACGACTTAACACGATACTTATGAGCATGAATGTGAGCTACTGAGTGGTGGGGAATTGAGACGAAACCACTTGTGATGTCCGTTGTTTAGCTGTTGAGGTTCTGTCACATATGCAACTCCCATAACTATTTTTTTAAATTAGATAGTCATTCAGAAAAAAGTATTGCGACGAAAAAAATTTTAATATCCTAATTCTTGGCTCCGACAAAACGAAATTTAAATATTAGGCAAATGTTCTATTTAACTCACGCTTCAATTCAAACATAATTGCCCAGCAAGGTTGAAACATAGAAACGGAAATAACAGTTCTTTCCTTCCTCATCTGAGCATATGTTGCCTCAGTAGGTCTCTTTGATAGTAATGAATTTAAAAAGAAACCAAATAGTTAAAAAATTATCACGCCAAAATTTCGTTTCAATTGATAATTAACGAAGTTGAGCGAACTTTGCAACTTCTGTGGCAGATCTTACTTTGCCCAAATTTGAATTCAATTCATTTTAAATCATTCTAGTGAATACTAAAAAAAGCTACAGTTTTTATGTAAGAAAACTAAATTGCTGACGATACACTGTGTGAAATGATATCCATATCTCTTTTTTCGGTAGCAAATGAATGGAGCAATAGCAAAATTTGCTATTTACAACTCATGAATTCTTTTTTTTTCATTGAAAAATAGTAAAAGCTAAGCGGATCTAAGAATGAGCCCGACAAAAAAATATATGTTAGATGTTGGACAGTATTTGAACAATTCAATCATCAGAGAGCAGGTGAGAATATTCGTAAGCGACGCAGCAGCACGAATGTTCAATTCATACCCGTAAAATTTCCTGCAGGAGGTTAAAAACGCACAATAGACAATGTGAGCATTGATTCAAAATACTTTTTACTTTCTCAACTTCTTGAGAAGTGCTTTTTGAATGCATGACGTTCGCAGGAATAATAAAAAAACCTTAGGATCACTCAGAGCTATTAAAAAATTTTCTGATACGGTTTATCTCTGCGAAAGTCGGAAAATAGATTCGTCTTTTTGCCTAATTTTAAGAAAAATAAGTGATGAGATTCATATTTAAGAAATCCTAGGTTAAATTATTCGAGTTCCAATTTTGTTTTGGCAAATGCATGGAATTAGAAACATACACAGTTCAACCAAACAAATTGTTGCACCCTAGTTTAATGTTAACGTAATTTAAGCAGTTGTTTGCTGTTTTTATAACAAATATTCACTGTCATTCGATGTTTTATTTCACAGATGTGAAAGATTTTTCACTGAACTGAAGATTTTCTAAACGTTAAAGTGCTAAACAGGATTCACTTTCTCTGAATTTTCTTCGCTTGTAACTTCTTAGTAGGTTTGAGACTCGAGCAGATCACGGACTGGTTTAGGATCTACAAAGACATAAATGACAGAGACGGAGAAAGAAATGATCGCCAAAAATTAGTAGTTCCCCTCTACAATTCAGCAGAAATGTTTCATAGGCCAAGTTTGGCCAGACTGAAGTAAATGGTATCAAAGCTCAGTGATAATCTTATGTCATACAGAGTAGGTAAAAGTCAAATTAAACCGAGGAAATATAATTTGGAATATCTTAAGCTAGTAACGTCAATGACCTCAAAATTAACAATCTTATTCAAGATTAATCCCGGTTTAATAGCATTATTGATTCTAGTTTTGCGCATACTCGAGCTGTGGATGCAGTTGAATCTTTTGATGACCAAACGAACATCGGAATTGACGGCAGCTGAATGAGATGAATTGCGTGCAGATGAAGGTGCAAGCGTCGCAATCCTCAAATCCTCGCGTGTATTTCGAATACCATTAAGTGATCGTAAGGAGGATCCGCCTGCTAATTGCATCCTGACGAGTCCCTTCGCTGAGCCTCAGAAGCTGCTGGTCTTCATGGAAATTCAAAGCTTAACTTGCTTAGAGTTTCAATTAGAGATAGCATGAGCTATCTGCATGTGTGAGCTGGGCAAAGAAATTATTCGCTGTAAGTAAATACGTTGCTCTCAACCATCGATCTAGTGCATTGCATGGGTGTACTTGTCTCTTTACAAGTGTATGCGGTCGATATCGTATATTTTAGAGGTAATTCATTAGAGTTGAATAGAATCAATCTCAGAACATTGATTTTTTATGGAGTTCTTCTTCATTCATATCTTGTTCCTTCTTGAGATTTTTTATTATTTGAGATTTGTTGTTGACACATTTAGTATTTTTCAACTACTATTTCGAGATATTCTTAATCGAGGTAGAAACGAGTGTTATGTACTTAGGTACAAACTGTGAAATTCCACCACCAAAAGAGTGAACGGCTCACCACCAAAAGAGTGAACGGCGGTTCGTGGACCTTACGCCCGATCGGTTGGTAATAAGTCAACGAGAAAAGCA
>JACJUY010000002.1:335811-363756 GCA_014220935.1 Platorchestia sp. MABIK | reverse complement strand
GAAGATGATTCCCAAGAACCGGAAACAAATGACGTTCCCAACATGCAGAACGATTCTCATAAGGAAGAAAATGTACCTAGGTACAATTTGAGAAACAGAACTATGCGACGAATCTAATTACTCTTCCCCACAAACACTCTCTAAAGAATGAGTAAATCTAAAGAACATCACTCGTCGTCAGTCGGCGCAGGTCAGAGCAGACAGCCTGAGGTGGTGTTGCTGCCACTGCCTCCCCCAAAACTCCTGATTTATAGCAGGAAATTTTATCCATTCCCAATCAAAAGTAAATTGATTCCATTCCAGGGCCGAATTGCCGGCGCAACAACGACGACGGTCCTGTTTAAAATATTCTGCAGTTGAGCGGATTCGGTCAGTGAGTCGATTTTGACCCAAAAAAAGCGTTACAATCCTTTCAAAGTGCTGCATGAACTGTCTATTTTAGTTCGTTGAATTCTTTACACAGTTAGAATTGCGCAGAAATTGGAATTAGATGCTAAAACTTAGAATTGGTTCGGGCGTAGTAGAATCCCGACGTTGAGGATTTCGTCCCATCGAAATTCTGTGTTTGGAAATTGTAGAAAACATTCAGCTGTACAGCTCACGATAAATTAATATATTCTCTAGATCAGTGAGTATGCTTCAAAGTGAATCGATCTAAAGACTGGAATGCAGTCTGAAAATTTTTTGAGTTTGTACCTTAATGAATTATTGCACCAGCAACATCGGTTACAATTAAAAGCACTCTCCTATGTCATTCTTGAATTACCTGGACTTTCACTTTTATACTTGATATCAAATTGAACAGCTAATGTTATTAAAAAGTCGTTAATTTTTCCGTTTTAGATTATTTCCAGCTATTGAGTTTTGATGTAAAAAATACAACTAAAGCTTATGTTCGTCCACTATATCAAGAGACATTGAAAAGCAAACGTAGAACTGAAGTCCTAACCATATTCAAGTCCCTGTCGTTGACATTTGAAACAAATTTCAATGCAAATGCCTCAATTTAGTTCTTAACATTTGCCATTTTGCGAGTTAAAATCGTTCATTTTGTATCAGTGACTCAAACAAATTTAAAAACAGCTATCATCTGTTCTCATGATAGGATAGACGAGCTTGAAGGAATTGCATTTAGTGGCTTAATGATCCAGACTCACTTCATGTTAGATTGTAAGAGGATCGAATTAAGTTTCCCTCCTAGCACTAATCAAGTTCACAGAAGAATTAATGTTCAAATTCATGCTTGCATTAAACACGCAACACATGGGCGGCAATGAGATTTGGGCGGCGTGGTGCCGTGTGTGGCCTGGGTTCTCATTAGACATGTCAATCAGGCTCAATTAAGGGAGGTGAGATCAGAGCAGTGAAGCGGGGGATTACAGAAGCCGTGGGGGCTCAGCCAACTCAGGCACAGCGGCTCAAATGAAGCGAAATGCGCAACTCAAGACGGCCGCCTGCTCCCTCGCTCAAATCTTGCACAGGAGCGAGCGACGACTGGCCAGAACAAGGATGTTCAGATTAGGAAAGATTGGGTTATTTTAAATCACTATTTTCAAAGGAGAAAAAGTTTATAAGACATTTTGTTAAATTATCGTTGAATTCGCGAATGGATTACATCATCAAATAGCAAGGTGAAAGAAATTTGAATTTCGCTTATTAACGAATCGGAACGGTAGCCGATAAAGAATAACGAAAAATAAAAGCTCTCTATTTCTCACGCTTTCGGATATTGGAAAAAATTTTGGAAGGTAATGTTACGCCTAGTTTTTTATTTTATCCATGGAAAAACAATCTAAAGTCACTTCAGGAGGAGGAAAATATTTGTAACTGTGAACGAATACTGCAGAGTAAAATTTAATGGACTTAGAGACAGAAATAGCTCTCATTTTAAACATTGAGATGAGTTGTTGCCTCTTCCTCAGCGTCTTCCTTAATAATTCGTAAAACTAACTGCTTCTACCGAATCCCAAGCTTACTTCGTCAAGAGCATTATTAAAAACAGATTTCAACGTTTTGGTTCATTTCTCACCAGTTCATTCACTGAATACCGACACAAGTAGCATTGCAAGAGGAATGCTCACTTGGACGGTACCTTTGAATTGTACATCAATGAATCGTATTTTATTTTCTAAAATATGAAGTTTAACGAAGAATTGAGGCGATTGCAAGATAAGCTGCTCCCATTGACATGGAAATACAAATTCCTCGCTGAAAGTTTTATACGTTGGAGAGAAGGGATTTTTTCACAGCGAAATCTGATCCATCCTCCTAAGATCTTGCAATTCATTTTTCTTTTATGTTTGTGTCCTAATGTTCCAATAACTCCTCCAGGAATAATAATGAATATGTTGAATGATTTCGATGATTAAAAACTCAAGAAAGGTTGTTGATGAGCATGAACATCATTCAATGTTCTGTGAATACAAAAATACCCACCCTTTGCACAAGCTGCAACAAATGTTCAAATTGTCAAGAGGAGAAACAATTTAAATTATCGTATATGTTAAAATGAGCTTGACAAGTTTTCATCCAAAGATTTAATCTAAAGGATCGTCCACGTTCTAGAAAACCCAAACATGACATAAGAGCTCTTCAAGTTTCGGCAGAGGGTAGTAAAACATTCACCAATATATATCTAGCATGAACTTCGCATTTCAGTGCAACTCACAAAAATAATATCAAGACTTCATAGACTAGGAAAAATCTTATAACTTGGGCCATGAGTTCACCATTATCTGTATGATGCTCAACGAAACCTGAGATTGACAACCCATATATTTCTCCAAAAATCCATATATATGCGTTTTTGGAAAGAAATTCTTACCGCATTCATCTTATTTACTTACATTGCTCCATCTAATTACAACCCTTAAAAGAGTTGAATTTTCAAATAGTTTACTGTGTCGTGCGATACAGCCGTCTGTGAAATTTTACTCGGAAACTTAGCTCACTTACGTGCTGATTTTTTTGGCCAAAAACACAACTTATAGCTTTTTCAAGATAAAATTTAACCACACAATATCAATATGTTTTTGGCAATAAACAGGAAAAAACAGAACGTTTGGACAGAAAACACAACACATGTAGGTACCCATGTGGACAGTTGGTCCTTTACTGCTGAATATACCGCTACGACAATGCAAAATGTTTAAAAATTTCGCCCAGCGGTGGTATTTGTAATTTCACCGAAGTAATAAAGTTTTTGAAAATGATGAAAAAAAAAATTTTAAAAGATTGAAAATGAGATACAGTATTGTTAGCTTTAAAATGTACTATTATGTGATTTTTTGAAAAGAAATGCTTTGAAAAAGCTACATCAATTTTCTCCAATCTAGCATACAGAGAAGAGCAAACCTTCACTTCCGCAAACCAATGATTTCCGGAAATACTGAAGAAAATAGTGTTTCACCTAGCTTTTGATACAAGGCAGACCTCGGTGGGATTTAATGCCGAGTGTGGCTCAACTGAATCCCTTCATGACGCCACATATAGCGTAGGTATGCAGTACTTGCTTACTTCGAAGTCAAAACTTATTGCTTACTTCAAACCTAGAATTTATTTATGCTTATTGAACTTAATCGTATAGTTAATTGGGAATCGAATATTGTTAATAACTTATTACGTACAAATTTAAATTTAAAATTCCCAAATTACTTAGAGAAGTTTTACACTAATACTAGAGTCTTTACTCTTTAACAATAATTGCAATCATTCCTTACCATAACTCAGTTACTTTACTTTACTTTAAAGGGATAAAGAACCATTTTGGCGAGTAACTCCGTGGAGCATTAGGAAACAGCAAAATCACATTGTTTCTTGAACTACAGGACCAATCGCGTGTGACAAAGAACGTGAAGATAGTCATTGGACATTTTCAAACTAGGAATTAAAGCTGTCTGTTATTTGTTGGAATGAATAATTAATCTGTTATTTTTTCTCATGAAAACAATTTGGTTTCCAGAAAATTATATTACCAAAATCATTTTTTTTACAACTTGAAGTTTCCGATTAATTGTGGTTCTTGCCCTTTTTCAGATTTTATTCTTAAAAACAATACGCTGGTGTGTCGCCAGCATAGCACTGAGTAACATTACTCTTACAGGGTGCCGGCACTGTACAGTACTGACAGCTTATAAAAAGCGCACAAACAATTAATTACACAGAGGATCAACGTTGCGCTAACATTGCGATTACTAAGGGACTCTAAGACGAAAGGATCTCAAGATGAATACTAATTCTTCCGTGTAAACTACCCTAATCTCTAAAAGGACTGAAAACCTTATTTTATCAACTTTTGAGAGTAAAGCTACCATGAATTAGCACTGAAAACCATCAGGCTGTGCTGATGCGCAGTTTTAGATGTCAAGTCTGAGAAATTCTTCACACATTTCCCTTCACACTCACTTCTACTCGACCCATGCACTGCATTCTAGTGCTTTCCCCGTAATCCACCCGAGTCTGTTACGTCGTTTGATATTATAGGAATTATCTACACGACTTTCTGAGGAGAGATTACATCGCAACACAAGAAGAGGGTTGAGGTCTGTGAGTAATTATTTTAACACATTAGCGAAATGCGCTGACGAAATGCACTGAAATCCTTTGCTTTGTTCCCTTAATGTTACCTGGCTAGGCTAAGAACAGAGTGTACCTGGTGGTCGCAAATGATAACCTTAGGGAACTTCCTACATGACCACCCATACACCTTTTGCCTGAAAACTCCGAAAATTCTTGCTCCGCATACCTGAAGTATAGTTTTATTTCTATCGAATTTAAATCATACCGAGGGCTTGAAACGTGGCCCTCAATCCTCGTTTATATTGAGATTTGAACGGTCCAGCTTCTCATGGTATTGACTTGTTCTAACTCTGGATTTAGCCTTAATGCAATTTTGGATTCTCAAAAGTAGTAGTTTTAGTGTAGCTTTGGAGACTTGCGACAATATTCATTCTGAGTTAAGAAAATCAATCATTAGACAAATGTAATTCGACATTCGACATAGAAAGAGGTGCAAAAAGAAGGATTGGTTTTAAGACTTGGTTTTAAGTGACTATTAACGTATATTCGTGGTTCGGGACTGATGTTAATTGTGATAATTTCGGTAGCCTTAACTCACAACTTATGCAATAAAGTCGAAAACTCGAAACGGAAAGATAAAAGAGTGGCGTCCACCATGCAACAGAAATGCACCGAGTTCATTAGCTACATGACCAGCAGACGTAATTTATTCGATGGTCAGTGAGATAACATTGAAACAGAACGATACAGCTATCACGTCATGTTATCAAAAGCCCATACACTCTGGTATTTACGCACGAGCATGTGTCTGAGTGATTAATTAACGTAAATAAAATTCATTTTGGAGAACTGGCAACGCATTCACAAGCGCACGGTAAACGTGCAATAACAGGCTCTTTCGGTTTGATCACCATCTGGAACTATATTTTCCCTATATTAATTTCAACAATCTTCCGACTTTATCAACTGTTGAAAGGAAATCTTCGGGAGAATTTGTAAAAGGTTTTTCAGTGTTAAGAACTGAAAAAATTTCCCCGTCATCCTGATGTGTCACCCTAATTTCTTCCTTCACTCATTGAACGCTCACTGTGTGTTGAGTGGCTCTGATGAAAGTTCTTCAATTGAGACATTCCCGTGAATGGATGTCCATTTCATGATTAACAATGATAGTACAACATTTCAACCAAATTTGTACAAGTTGTGCCGTGCTTACCATTTCGCTTGGAGATGAAGATTCACGACTTTCATAAAGCGTCCCACCGAGACACGCTTGGAGCTGTCAGGAGCTTAATCTGTCATAGCCAGACAAATGGACCGACAAATTTACTTCATAATGTTCAGCCCGAAATTAGCTCTTGACAATTCTATTCTGCTCGTTTCAGTCTCCCCGTGAAATCAACAAGACTCTGCGGCTTAAGATGAATTTTAATAACGTGTCCTTCTTGAATCATGTTCTCCACACATGTTGATACCAAATAAATCAACGATAGAGATTAAAATTATTATCCGAGCGGATGATTCGAAAATTCACCAAACATACTTTACTTGTGGTGCATGAAAAGCCTCTCATTTTAAAAGTGCCTTTACGCTTGATAACACTGATGGTAAGAAATGAAACTGTTGATGCACTTGCATGGTAATATGTATATTCAGACATTAAAACTTACATTTTTCTGTGGGATCATCAAATTATGTCAACAATTGGACAATGGAGATATGGGTTAAAAAATTACACAGGGATTAAAATAGAATCTTTTGCAATTTTCTGGTCAGAAAGAACATTAAAAAGTATCATTACTTAGACTAGCACCAGCAATATTTACAGAAACAGGGCCAAATTTTGTGTTTTAAATCAGGAATTCTTCACCGGCGATGATCACCTGAAGAATGTCAGCGAAGTTTGACCAGGCTTTGATCGACGGCTGTTGTGAAGCAATTCCGGACCCTCTAACGAGGCGGCGCCTTAGCGCACCCGCTTTTGCATACTTAAGTGTTTTGACTTTGGCTCTTTCTAGACCAGTATAAAATTAAAGATAATCGAAGTTCGCTATGAAGCGATGACTCAAAAACGATCAATAGCTTCAGCATAATAAACTAGAATTTTTAGGTCACCACCAATTTCAAGAGATCACGGTTCGGATATAATTTCGTAGTTAGTGATGAACTTACTTCGTAAGGCTGAATCGAAGAAATTCATAATAATTTTGTATATAAATGAGGTTTAACGTTTGAAGTAACAAATGTTCTTTGAATTTTTACTGGGACTTTTCCAAAAGCCAGCAAATTCATTCCGTCTCTCAGTGAGGAACCCTTCGAGTCTCAGGAGTTAACCAGCATCTCTACTTGGACGACAAGAACATGAGAAGTTAACGAGGTAAAGTTCTGGAATTGGCGGAGTTTTGAAGTGACTCAAAGTTCATTGCAGTACAACAGCAATCCCTGCTTGGTGTACTGCTATCACAGTAACAATGTACAGGTGAGCTCTTTTCTTCCCTGCATGTAAATTGCTGTGCCTTCATACGGAATGAGCTCTCGATTTCCAGCAGTTTTTAAGTAAATTTTTCGATGAATCAGCCTCCCTGTAAATATACAGTGATTCATGAAGTTGATGTCGTTTGCTTGCCTGAAGGCAGAAAATTTCAAAATCTGTTTAATTACATCTGTTTAATGGCCCGTTATAGTGGGCCATTTTCTTCATTCAGTAAGTTCAACTCAATAAGTTAAAAAACAAATGCATTCCGAATGGAACTTCGATGGAGATAAGTTAAATGATAACACTAGAGAGTGGAGATATTCCACGGCTAAAACCAACGTGCTCTCATAAATCAAGCAGAGTAAAATTCACCCTAAACATTCTTCATAGATTGAAATATGAGTACGAGTATACCCTGGTACATTTTCCTTCGTACTCTCAATAACAAACGTCTAGGTATAAGCTTAAGGAATATTTTACTATATTAAGTAGCCCAAACAACCGACTTAGTTTAATTACAGCTATATAAGTCACTAGAAGTCATTGTAGTACTTGGAACTTTTGAGATTTAAAAAAAATATCTTCTGGTAATACCTATTTCGCCGCAGCACCAGCGAGCAATAAATCAGGTATTTATTATATATTCTGTACGCCACAAAGAATAGATACGGAAATGGCAAACCTGACAGTGCTGATGTCAATGCGCATTTTTAACATACTCTCTTCAATGCACAGCTGAATGAAGAATTGAAAAATTATCCCAGCTCATAATTAAAAGTATTTTCGTGGTTCACAACCAAATCAAGAATCATACACCCAAGGACTAACGACTAGGTTCGCCATCTAAAATTAATGCCAGTTGGCTTCAGAAAGATCTCAAAAGCTTACTTAAAGGATAACTTGAAAATCCTCACGTAATACATGTCTCTATGAAGCTTCAACTGCATATGTTTTCAAATAACCTTTTTACTTCATGCTGAGATAATTTTATTCCAACACTTAGGATCAACTTTTGCTAGCGGACTCAAGGCTCATAAAATGTTTTAAAGCTTGTGTCGGAAATGTTTATGATACACCATCACATCGCACGTCAAACTGGAATTAAACGGTTTGTGCTATTACAGTCTTCGAACTTAGGCCATCATTTAACGGAAACCTCAACTTTAATAAATATTTAACAAGTCCCTGTTATTTGGAAAAAACTATAAATATTGGAAATTACTGGGACTACTTTTTATTCTGACGTCTTGAGTTTCGCAAACGATGATGTATCTAGAATACTCGAGGATCTAAGATATGATGGATAACGCAAGGCTTGACCGTGTTAGAACACGAGTCTTGAAGCCCCTTATAGTTCGGGTCTTCCCAAAGCCTTTGTTCCTTGAACTCTTGACTTTACCTCATTTATCCAAAATGCGCGGTAGAAAATATTCATTTCAAATGTACAAGTGACGAAACTTTTCGATACGTAACTAAAACTGCCGAAAAATATTACCGGACAAAGTAAAAAATTTCAGTTTCATCATTAACGCTTGCATTCTTCAACTGTAAAGCTTTTAATTAATGTCCTTAAAAACACCCTGAAATTAATTAATTTTCCATATACCTCATGCTCACCTTGTATAAAATTTATGTTTTCTCAAGTTGGGTTTCGACTTTTTTCTAGCAAACCAAAACTTCACATCAAATTAAATCTTCGTTTTCACAACGTTAAGTTTCCGTACGAGAAGGTGTTTCCCGACGAGACCGCGTCACTCCGCCAGACAATGGAAGTAAAGCCTAAAGAACGAGGTGCTATTTATTAAATGGGTTGCTATAGAGGCGCTACTGCGGTTTAAAGAAGACAAGTTCTACCCTGTCCGACCTGAGGCATGAGGTTACTGGAAGGTAATGCTGCGTAGAACTTCTTCCGTTGCTCTTGAATAATTTTGCAGCCTGCGTACCCAGAAGTGTTGCGTATGGGTTCTTCTCGCGCGCGCGGGCGCGTGTGTGTGTGTGTGTGTGTGTGTGTGTGCGGCCATGTTTTTCGCAGTACGCTCCACATTCGTGCAGCAGCGAGAATACCAAAATGAAACAGTGAAAGAGAGTTTAACGCGAAATGTGTGGAGGAAGAGACACAAGTGGAGAAGAATGGGATAATGACAAATGACAGGCTCATTTTTTTGTCTAGTTAACTACTGCGTAATTGTGTCTCAATTGCCAGAATGAAAATGCAGGCTTTGTACGTCGACCCCAGCTAACATGACATTTCAACGCAGATAAGGAACTTGAACTAAACAAAGCCCATGCAAGGAAAGTTCACCAAGACAACAACAGTAAATAATCCAAGAAGTGATTTGTACTGCGGCATTACCAGTAGTTAATTACACAAATGAAATATTCCGTGACATTAGGGGTACCTACACTAGTTTAACTAGTGTTTGCTACAATTATTTGGTTAATGGTGGTATGAGCACAGGTGTACCACTTTTACCCAGCATTTGGCCTAATTTTAACTTCCTCACATCCATGTTAACTCGTTTTCATCCTTGTCTCTCACTTCTCACAACTACGATCTCTTCAAAAAACGGCAGTCTTCCGTTTGAAGGATCACTGCTCAAACATCTGAATAAGTAAGAGCGATAGAGCTTTACCTTTCTGTAGGAGAAATATTTTAGTGCTCCAACTTCTAAAGGAAACGTTTCAAATAACTCCGTCTTCTATATTTCCAAGAATCCCTTTCTACAACAGCAAGATGAAAATTATTCGCCTAATGTTCACGTGAGCAAATGGTGACATTGTCAAGCGAATTTAAATCATAACAATTCCGTTTGAATTGCAAGCTAGATCATAAAATTGGGTAATATATAAGCAAAATGAAAATTGCATTTAACTCCGTGAATTTCATAATTACGGGGTCTTTCCAGTTAATTGAAAATTTTGCCCAAAGGGAACGAATTTAATTTCAGGGACTATTCGTTCTGCAATCACATTTTAGTACAGCAAGCCACGTCACAAATCATCCCAACCTACATTAATAAATTCTATACTTTCAAAGACCAAGCAGTCTGAACACAGGTTGAGTTGTGTATGGAGGTCACCGGTTACTGGAAGCAGAATGTTGCGTTCCATGAACTGGCCAGAATATGACCCCAAAACGCCTATGCATCTGCGTCCCTGCAGCTGGACGTGGATTTGTGAGTCACGCCCAAGTATTCGGTTACTTTGCTTTGCGCGCAAAGTGGAAAATTTTGTTATGTGGTTAGGATCTGATTCCCTTTGCGGTTCTTAATTGCTTGAAAGGTACACCGAGTCAAAGTTATTTTCTAACAAAGTAATCCGCCTAAATTGTACGTGAAAAATATAATGAACGCTCCTTACCGGATGCTGCTTCTCAATCTTTACAATTTATGTGAGGAAATTTCAAAGTAAAAGAGAACATTAGGAATTTCTGTCACCAAATCAAGTATTACCTTGAAGTAGAGTAGAACCTGCCATTGTTTCCAACTATAGATCTTAACTAAGTGAGGTCGAAAGTGGTACATCATTCAAAAATGAAATTCAGTTCTGGATCCATAACGATGAAGAGAGAAAGTGTTGATAATGATAAGGAAGGCTCAAAAACACAGCTGTTACTAAGGACATTTTGGGAAATATTTTCAAGTCTCTCTTTCCTCATCCTCCAGCTCCTATCATTTATCTTCTATAACACAAACTGAACTGGTAAAAACAATTAGAGAGTTAAAATAGTTCCATGTTTCAAAAGAGTGGTAGTTAATAACAGTTCCATGTTTCTAAAAGGATGGTCGAAAAAAGGTTGTTTCTGTAACATGAAGACACATTGTGAATGAATCACCACTACTATCATATATCAAAAACATTTTGAAATGCTACAAAGAGACGAATTATCCCATATTCTGAACAATGCGAGTTATACTTTTAGTGTGGAAATACTTTAGTATCAGTTATCTTAATGGCTGAGAATGGAAAGTTATTAAGTATACGTTGTCTGTAAAATTGACTCAGGATACAACCCTCGTTGTGCAAGCATTTTTTTTTCTATCAAATTCCAAACTGCTGTCCTTCGTGAATTAAATGGATGCAAGGTTTTCGCGTTGATATAAAATCTCTGCGTTTACGTGAGCAGATCATATTCTTGCATTGCTACGCTTCTCAATTATTTAAAATTTCAAAGTTCCCACGAAGCTCGATCAAGGATATCTTACGGCTGGCTAAATTACAACGCTTTGAGAAAAATAAGAACGCCAAGAAAAATATAATTTGCATTCTAACTTCATAAGCTATTCTAATTTTTCTCTGCAAAGAGTAGTTTTTAATAAAAAATTTCTCCAAATTTTAAATAATTAAGTACCCTGGCAAGCACAGACCAAGGTTTCATCAGCATTTTCAAGACCCTGGTCTTTCAAGATCTACTTGGCCATGTTCGCGTGAGTGCATTGCAGCTAAGTTGCCGGTGTGAAGGTGTTAAAACTCCTGGTGTGGTGACGATGTCCTCACTCGCTCTCAGCACTAAGTCGTACCGCATTCAGCAGCGCTTTACGTCCCAGGTTCATTTGGAGATCCGATGAAAATGATGGACTGAAGACATTTTTTTTGTTTCAGTAGACTACAAATTATTGTCTTTTCATATAACTTTGTTCATTTGTATCATATATATGGAGGGAATTAACAGTGCGTAATATAGGCAAATACAGGAACATGTTTTCTTAAGATCAAAAAATTTTGCTTCCTTAAAACGAAAATTTTTTGGACATCGTTTTATCAGTGCAAGCTTCATGGGAATATGAATCCCTAGTGAATACTTCTATCTTGAAAACTATCAAGGATTAATTCGTCATGTAAAATTTTCCCTTCAATGACGACTCTGTACACTTTTGAAATCCTCTCAATGATTTCAACAATCACAAAACGCAGTCATCACGAACTCTTATGCATAGTCCTTATAGTACCGCGAACGATAAAGGTGACGGTGAATTTGAAGCGTTCGATTGGTAACACAAATCTAAAGATGAAGACGTCGTAAAGATGGGCGAGATAAAATCACTGCGTAAAGATGCAGACACTTGACGAGTCAACAAAGATGTTGAGGAGGGCGCAGTGCGAACCAACTCGGTTGATTGCCGCCGTGGAGATGCCCTGCTGCCTCCCTCGCTCATTACACTTATCGCAAGACGGTGGCCGACCCTCGTGCCATCTGGAGGCCAGATCGCTCAGCTTACCGTGATCTCAACTTGTCCCTCAGGGAAAGAATAAATCGCTCTCCTCCTGGGGTTCATATCTTAGGCCTCGGCAGTAAATCCTTTCGTTACAAAAGCGATCAGCTCACTAGTAAATTACGCTCCTCTCGGCCCGCGCCATCGGCCATTGCAAGGCCGTAACGTGCGCAGCTCGAACGCAAATATCGTTACTGAACGCAGGAGCTCGCGCCGCCAGGATTAGTGTATGGCGGAACGGACATCATTGGTGATCGTGCCAGGCTTCATACTGGTGAAGTAATGTTAGTGAGCTAAATATTCAGTTACTTTACATACCGAAATTTTTAACTACTTAGGAATGATCTTGAGTTTGGTATATTGAAGCTCCCTCATTTTGGTGGGTGTGATGGTAAGCAAAGCTGAGGAGCGGACTTTTAATCGGTCTGAGTCGTAAACGAAATTTTCATAGCAGTGGGGTTTTTTTGATCCTCTGTCGTGGAGTAGTGAACAATAAATAAACTTATATAGCGCAAGTTTTCATAGCGCCTAATTGCCAAAAGACTGATTATAAACGCAACAAAAAAAAGTTTTTAAATTTTTCTTTCTTTATGAATGATTTTTCCGTAGACTTATTTCTTAACACCAAAAATAACCCAAGATAAGGAAGCCCTGCAGTCAGAATAAATGCCTGATCACTTCATTTGAAATACAGTTTTTTTCACAATGCCAGTGGACACACCCTACTCAGTTAGTTTATAGCAATGATTATATTTATCGAGGACTTACTTTCAACGTTTTTTTACACTAACGTGTAAATATTTTTTCCAGAGAACTTCATAAACATTTCTCCGCAAAATTGTACACTGGAACAGATGTTATTTTTCTGCTCAGCATCTTTTCGAGTTAAATGATAAATGAGTTAAATAACCGAACAAAAATTACTCCATGACTCTAACTTTGATTTTTCAATCCCCTGTAATAGCTTCTTATCTACAGAGCTCACACAAATGTTTCTTACTCTATTCCTCATTAAAAAATATTCATGAGAGTTCCCGCTCCCATGGGGAATATGTGAGGTCCCGAGCTAAAGGTCTTGTTGAAATAGGAGAGGTTTTTGTTTTGTCAGGGACCATCATTTTTGTTTCACTGCTGTCCAGTTTTTAACACCAACTGCTTTCTCCTTCAACTTTTATCTTGTTTCATGAACTTCTTTCTCCTTCCTCTCTTTGGAACTCCTTTGTTAGTCAGGGAGACTTAAACTGACATCTAATCTAATCTTCATGAGAGTTTAGGTCTCACTATACGAAGTTGAGGGTTTTTTTGGTCTCATTAAAATCAAATTTTATTGAATCTATGTTTTCATATTTTATTGTTTGCAATTATTTGAACTCTAAATAGAAAAATTTAAATTTCATTTCATTTTTTATTTTCACCGCTTGCGTACTTCGAAACATTTTTTGGACGAAGTTTCATCACTGCACCATCACGGTAGACATAAATTGCACAACCGAACGAATGATTCATCAACCGAATAAAGAGTTAATCAATAACTCCTACAAGTAATTAATTTACACTTCATATTTTCAAGAACCCATGGTTTAATTTTTTATGGCGGGCGCACTACTTTTAAAACAAATGTCAAACTATCCTCAGCATTATTCATATTCTATAATGTACTTATTTCAAAACAATGGCGTATTACAGCTCGCCCTGGGACATCACAAATTGGTTAAAGTATGATGATGCAAGGAGTCTCTACCGCAAAGATGTTAATCCGAAGACTCTCAAGGGATGTAAGATTTTTAAAATAATTTTTATTATAACTGTAACTGACCACTAATGTCCTAGTAGCACAGATTTGTTGAGAATTTCATTCAATTTTTTGATGCCCACACAACTGATAAATTCGCTGAGTAGAAAGACTTAGATGAGCTAACGAAAAATGATTCATTTTTACTTCTGCTGTGAATGCCTTCAACTATCAAACATTCGCTCGAGTCCGATGTAAACTGGCGCAGTAGAGATGAAGTTCAATGCGCACTGCATGCATAAATCGCTTCATAGAAAGGCAATCACGAATTTGACTTTCCATGGCCATTATGAGAAAACACAAGCCATTTGACTGGTGATCTGAAATTGCTAGAACGTGAAATTTTAGTAAAATGAAAATTCCACCTTGTGCCTTTAAAAAACAAAATGTATTAACGCTTTTTAGTGCAAGAAAAATGTCAAACACTCTCAGAACCGGTTCACAGGAACAGATTCTCGAAAACTTTTAATTAAATTGCATTACTGGAACATTAATTTGTTCTTTTGTTTAATATTGAAACTCCAAAACTTACTGAGAGACAGTGTGTCATCAATTCTTGGCGATGACGTTCAATGTGTCTTACTCGAAAGAACCACCAAAGGCGAAAGGTCTATTAAAAATTAAAACGTTTAACAAAACGTTAAACATTTTCCAAATGCTTATTGTCTCTGCTAATCTCCCATTTCTTGTACTTCTGTTCTAATGCACTCAGTGTTTTCATAATACCTCTTACTGGACGTTTAGGGTGCTTGCATGCCACACGTGTTGAAACACGTAGTAATGCATGACTCATATACCGTCATACATTATTATAACTTTTAATTAGTTCATGTATGCTTCGTTAGTTTGAACATAAATGCTCGGAAGTTCTATACGTAATCTTTCACACACGCTCATGACGTCAAACCATTGCTCTACAGCGATATGATACCAACTTGAAATAGCAACCACAAATTTTGTTAACTTCAGAGTGGTGGTATCGAAATCAAGGCTTCTTAGAAAGTTTAAGCAGCCGGCTCACTGAAACTAGGCTTTGAATTACCGTTTGCCTCCTTAAAATTTTAAAACACATTTTCTGAAGTTTCATCATGAAATTTTTCACTCTTCCCGTTCAATTATTCATTGTCATTCTGCGGAAAATATTTTGATGTTAGGTGAATAGTTTGGATTTAAAAATTTAAATTATAAATCTTAAGGCAAAAATCCACTTCACGGATAAATTCACAGATTTTGATGGTACTCACAAGCACCATCAGGACTCTAGTCCGAAAAGCGCAACGACAAAAACACATTGATGAGTGATCATTACCAGGTCGCTCTCTGATAAGCACTGATTTTATTTTATAGCAAGGAAAAATTATAATCCTGATACTTGAAACCAAAATAATGGGGGCAGTCGTTCATTTTTTCAGTGTTTATTTTTGTGTTGAATTTTACCGCTACAGATACCAAATCGATTGCACGAGTCACGGAATTCAGGTCGGTCTCGCACGAAATTGCAGCAATTAATCTGACGTTCGATTTCATGCTGGGTGCTTGCGCACTTTTAAAGCGTAAATATCAACTCCCCTTCTGAACCAATACTTTTGAAGTGTATTCGAATTATTTGCGCGGTGTTCTGGAATTAGTTCGTGATTAACACCGTCCTTTGGGAATGCAATCATCCATTTTCTCGTTTTGTACCATCCTCAAAAATTTCTAAATATTCAGAAGACTGCAAGGCACAAGCAAAAGACTATGTGAAAGTGTTCTAGAATATTAGTGGATACACACTTGACCAAAAAGAAATTTTCTACTAGCTTGTGGAGCGTGAAGCAAACGAATTTATTTTCAAAGTTAAACGCTACGGAAATCGCAGGAAGAAAAAATTTCCAAAGATCTGTGAGTTTGTTTATATTTGTTTTTCCAGATCGAGAAAGAGGAAAGGTGGAGGTACAGAGGTGAAGCAATTATTTGTAGGCAGTAATCGCATTGCCTGCTCAGCAAGAGTCAGGCGAGGACGGCAATCAAGGAGCGCCTGTCGTGCATGACCAGTCGGATCCCACTAGACCCATCAGCAGCAGGGGGAGGCCTCCGCTCCCCCTCTTCCTCACGCTCTGCTCCCTAAAATGGGTCCCCAGAGACCAAGACGCGCTCCCAATCACGTCTACTGCTCCAGAAGTCTTCTTGTCGCACCGTCAATCGCACACGCGCCAGAGCAGTGGAACGAAGACAGATCTGGTCTGTGCTTAATTTCGCCTTCTTGACCTAGTCTCATTTCTTTAGAGAATAGAAGGATACTTCCGTTAATGCTGCGCAATCAACGAATTGGGTCGTTTATAAATTGCCTACTTGATGAAAATTTTTTTCAAATCTTCGTGAGGTGTTTGAGTTTTTTCAGCATTCAAATAAGGATTGTTTCTATTCAAGTATTATTTCCCAGTATTTTCTTTTTTCAAGTGATGCAATTTATTTAATAAGTTTATACGATACACAATGCAATTTTTAGAGATTCCAGTATTGAACCATGATGACTCGAGTCAATTTCCTACTTTTCGTTATTCCTTTGTTAAATTTGGTGAAGTTGTACGAGCCCCATCCCAATAATGAACGAGAGCTAGCCTTCTTCCCTTGAGATAATGTCAACGAAGAAGAGAAAGCGCGCTACTCACCACACTCACCCTAGTCTGCTGTCATGTCAGGTGATAACGGAGCGCAACTCACTACAGTTACACCAGTCTCCCGTGTTATATAGTGTTGTTATGAGGCTCATGTCTCCACCACACTCATCTCCACTGTAGAGGCAGGTTTTCCTTGTGTCTGCTCATAAATATGCTCCGCTTCAGTCACTTCTATTGCAGTATATACATCATTACAGGACATTACTCACCACTTCCACCCAAATTCCTGCCATTGCAACAGATCGTTACAGCCTTAATTAGCCCTATCACCCCAATTTCCGTAATTGCAACAGATATTTACAGCCTTGCTCACCACATACGCCCCAATTTTCATCATTATAACAGATATTTACAGCCTTGCTCACCACATACTCCCCAATTTTCTCCATTAGCCTACAAAAGAAAATTGCACCCTTGTTCACCCCTATCACCCCAATTTCTGTCATTACAACAGATAATTACAGCCTTGCATAACTCATCCGTCCCAATTACATCATCATGACAGATAATTACAGCCTTGCGATATGATTCACCTTATCCCGCGTCTATTTATGAATATTTCTGCGCTATGAAACAAGTATAGCGACAGTGAGTCATTCCAACTCTCCAAAAAGAACAGCGTCAATGGAATTTGAAGATATAATTCGTCACGTGTTTTCTACGATCTCATTTAAGCTCACTGTTCGGACATTCTGGAAGCCTTTCCCTTGGAATGAAGCTTTACGACCACACCATCCTCGTACGAACGCGTTACATCGTTCCCTCTCCACCAAGAGGTCTCCAACAACCTTCATTCAAGACATATTCAACAGCCAACAAATTATGGTAACTGTATTGAGTGTTCAAGGCGTACTCTTCCGCTCCCACCATACATATGCCGCAACTCTCGTAAAGTTAGGTATCCTGACTCCTTTAGTTTCCTATGTGAATCTTTATTATTCTTCTCAGGTCATAGCTTGAACGAAAACGAGTTGCAACAACTAAAAATTTCATTTACAGTAGGTTGGCTCTTTAGTAGTAAATTTTAATCTTTATCTCAAGTGTATTAATTCATTTTTGCTTTGAAAAATATAAGAATTTTCTTCTGTAACTATTGACTCAAGGCACGAATCAATCTAAGTTATCAGAATAAATTATAATTAGTAAATTCAAGTAATTGTAAAAGATTTTTATCATTGATTGGAATAGTATTCACTCATGTATATATATATATATATATATATATATATATATATATATATTTGTGTTTGTGGTAGCATACGAAATAGGGTAACGAAAAAAATTAACGCATTATTAACGAAAGAAAAATTTCATGATTGACTTGACGAAGAGAACATATTAACGCTCTGTACTACCTTAAAAATTAACGAGTGGTGCTGCAAAGACAGGTCGAAAAAGAAGTATATCAGAAATACAACCTATAGGATCACAACATTTGCTCACCCCAACCTCCCCAATGTCCATCCTTACAACATATAATTACAGCCTTTTTTACCACCACCTCCCCCATCCAACATTTTTTGCAGTACTCTGATCCGACTTTCAGGTTGCCTGCTCATCAAACGCTCTAATTTTGGACAGCCCGATCGTCATTCATCTAATTTTGCAAAGTTTGCCTCCTTCAAAGCGCTATACGATTTTGTGTCGAGTAAGTGTTGTACTGTTGTGTGTCTCTAAACGCAGTGAATATAAGCCACCTAACATTAGCCATTAATCGATGCCATTGGGTGCAAAAATATCCCTAGCAGATCATTTACTTCTAAGATGAATCATAGAAATGACAACTCTACGAAACTCAGCCATGAGAACATGCACAAAATGGGGAGCGGAATGCCCTCAGATCACGCCGGTCACCAGTCCCGCCACTCTCCTGCACGTCTCGTCCCGCCAATGACCTCCCGCAGCTCTCAGCCAGGCTGCTTCGCCCTCCTTCTGACGGCTAAACATCGCTATTTCAGACGCAAAATTTGAGAATTTTTGTGCCCTGAGCGTCGCCGGTATTAATTAGAGACATGAAGGAGGCGGATTTTAATTCTGAGTTGCTCGAGCGCTTCTGATCTTCAATTAAAATGCTTGGTCTGAGCGTTCATCACAGGAACTCTTCTGGCCAACGCTAAAAAAAGTTTTTCCTTCCTTCTTAGAAACATTTTCGTTCCCAAAGCGGAGTGCAGTTGAACGGAAAACTCCATCCTTTAATCGAAATCTTGAGCTCGGGAAATGCGATCAATCATTTTGAATTAAAAGAAAACTCATCCAATCGTTTACTATCATAAATTTAATCATTTTACACAACAAATAGGTACTTGATTTTACTTCAAAAATTGAATAACTGAGACTCAAAACGCAAAATTTCGTTGAGTCGAATGCAAAAATTCTTCAACGATGTACGAAAATAGATAGATTTCTTCGTATCCTATAGGGAATCGATTACAAATCCGTGTCAAAACCACGAAAAAATGAATACAATTTTCACCAAGGCAGGTAATTGGATTGCGTTATTTCCATGATCAACTCCACAATTTTGAAAACCTTGAAAACTGAAAAACTTGAAAAATATTTGGACTTGGTTTTGCCACCCAGTGTCGCAATGAGAGTAAGGCTAAGTACCCATCACAGTTGTGCGGGCTATCACTTATAAAAATTTTCGTAATTTCCGTAATTTTAAAATGTATTAACTTAGCGTAATCCACTGAAAATTTTCAACTTCATTTGAGCCCGATGATTCTGCGCTTGCATGATGGTACAATTATTATCTATCAATTGGCTGAATCTTGTTGAAATTAATTTGAGCCTCCCCACTTTCTCCTTGATATGGCGTTAGAGTCCCTCATGATTGATTGCCGCAAGGTTTCATATGAGTTCATGCAATAAAAAGATTCACCCTGGAACGTTTAGCGACTCTTAACTGTTGCATTTCAGCTGAGCGGGAGATTTTTCAACGTTGCCTTCTGCAGCGGTAAACTGTTTATTCTTTTTTCTTTCTTTCTTTCTTTTTCCTTTCTTACTTTCTTTTTCCTTTCTTTCTTCTTTCTTTCTTTCTTCTTTCTCTCTTTCTTTCTTTCTGTCTTCTTTCTTTTTTCTTTCTTTCTTTCCGTTCTCCCATTCGCACGTGATACATACTCGTGAAGCCGAAACAAAGTTATTTGAAAAAAATACTGGAAACCCGGAATTGGAAAAGAGCATGATAGGACCTAAAACCTTCACATGATAGCGATCTCCTTCCTAACCCTATTTTATCTACAGTCTTTTAACTCAATAACGTCAACCATTCATTCAAGAGTTTATTGGGTAACTCGAACGACCAAGCAGTGAAGTGAGCCTCGGGTATATATACGCTCATTTCAATTTCAAAGCATTTCCCCATTTTCGTCTATTCATTCTAACAATATCCTATCAATATTTTCCTGTCGGCTTTATCGGCAGCTACGTCTGTCTCTTTTTAAATTTTCTATCACTCACATATGATTGATAGAATAATTTCTCTCACTCAAACCTTAAATATTGAAGATGTTCAAAAAAATTTTAGATGCCCATTTAAATATTTCTTCTAAGTCTCTTGCTTCCTCACTCAGCAAATTCTCTATCTATCATCGGGCAAATTCTTCAATTTTAGCACCCAGTTCCAGCTCCATTTGCATTAAGACTTTTTTAGATGTTGTATTCTTCTAGAATCCTTTATCAATACTTTACATTCTCGAAATTAAAATCACCCTCATCATGACAAATGTCATCTGTACGCAGTACTTATAGAAGAAGCAATGTTTCCGAACTTGTTTCTGTGTGGAAACCCAGATAGGTCGCCTTATTAATTAGGCTACCACTCGAAGCAATTTTATTTGTTTAGTTGACCAGGCACGATTTGTGCGTTTTCAGTAGGTCAGGTGACAACGACATTAAAAGTATGTTTACTTAAATCACCCGCCATGCAGCCCTCGGCAGTCTCGCCCCAGATTTCGCCCCGCGCAGTGCTACTGGTTCAGTCGCCGGTACAATATTGGCGTTGCCGTGACGAGGGCTGCGTATTGCGCGAAGCTCTGGGTCACCGAGGAGGTGCCTGTTGGTACTGCTGAAGTTTGGCGCCGGAAGACAGGGGCTGAGTGCGGAGCTAACCGCTTACTCCGTAGGGGAGCAGAGTTCGCCTCTTCGCCCGCTGACGTGTGACCTGACCATGGGAGCCTAAGTCACCGGGGCCGGTTTACTCCTCTCCGTCTTACGTCGAAACACTGGATAGCACCGAGGGGTACGTGGGTTGGTTGGCCATTGTGATTTGCTTTCAACGTATCAATTTCGTGCTCTGGTCAATTAGGGTGCGGCGCCACACACGCATTCGAATATAACTTATAATAACTGGGTAACTAAAAGTCTTATAACTTGAAACCTTTTGAACGTATAACTTATAACTTAAACCTCATGAACGGATAACTTATAACTTTAAGCCTTATGAACGTATAACTCATAATTTTAAACCTTATGACCGTATAACTTATAACTTTGAACCTTATGAACGTTGAACTTATAACTTTAAGCCTTATGAACGTATAACTTATAACTTCAAACCTTATGAACGTATAACTTGTAACTTCAAACCTTATGAACGGATAACTTTAAACCTTATGAACGGATAACTTTAAACCTTATGAACGTATAACTTATAACTTTAAACTAGAATTGAAACGCTTTTCCGCAGCCGATTTTTTTTCAGCTGCCTCGGTAGGGGTTGAAGTAGTTCCGGGGTTATTTCGGGTCCTTGAAGTCTCAAGTCTTTGTTTTTCCGTACAGGCCGTTGGGGCTAGGTCTTTCGAGTCAGGCGGCGCGCGCTGGCGTGTGGCAAGAGCTGCGGGTTTTGCACTCGGGCCCGATCAGTACTACTCCTCGCCCATTGATTCGTTTGACTTTGCTGTTTACTGTTGCTACTGATCTTTCGTTTAATTCAATAAAAAATCTAAATCCGGACTTTCTTTAACCCCACCATCAGTTTTTTGTAAAGTTTCCGAAAACAAGATATGATGATAAAAAAATCATTTTTTCTTGTTTCATTACATTTTCCATTTGTATGACGCTCAAAAGTTTAATTGCAAAGCCTTTAGCCATTATCCACGTGTAAACTAGACTAATTTTGGCATAACTTATGTTTCCTACAGGTAAAAGAAGTAGTTTTTGTCATAATCATTACTCAAATGAGGAACAGTTCAGCCATAACTTAGCAGTCTAGCGGCATTCGAAAAAAAACAATGGTTCCATGTTTGAATTTCAATATTCATTTCACATGAAAGCTTTATGTAGCCATAAAGTTCAACGAGGCGTTAGCTTGATTTAGTGCGAAGGTACAATGAGAGCTAGTGTGCATCATTTAATAGTTAGATTCCTTGGCAAAACGGTATAATTGGAAAATATCACAAGGTCACAAAAAATTACTTCTAACCTATTCTGATGTATTATTCAAGCATCATGAGTAAACAGATGAAAGAATGAAGTATTGATGAAAAGAAAAACATTACATGTACATCAGGTGAGTATAGTGAAGTAAAGTCTGTACGTCACGCACCTTAAAATAACGAGATCAAAGAGTGAGTCATGGTCAGTATCTGAGAAATTTACTAAATAGATTCTTTGACAAGCTTTTGTTGAATACCTCGCCTTGATGATTCATATCAATCTATGACATCTGAGTCCACTTCATAATTTTCTTATATTTCCAGAGAAAATACCGTAATATTTATGAGTCTTAATTACTTCAAAAGTGTAAAAGAACCAGAAAACAGTATATGGTTGTTTAAATCTTTCTTACAATGTATGTCCAACACAATAAAATTCTAACAATATTGTTCGGTTGTATCGATTAGAAAAATATTTAAACATTTCTTGTCATCTGCAATTAGCGCCCTGTTAGTTTTTCGAAGGTGTGATTTGCAAATGTTCTCATTTAATTTACATTTGCCCATATTTCCATAACTCACAAAAAAAGACAATCCTTTGAGCCTATGAGTTTTAGAGCAAACGGTTGCTCATCATCTGCAGTCGATGCGTGCATAAGTTTTGAGCGTTAAAGTATGCGTTCAGCGTAAAGAAAGGAGAGAGAACTATTGTTTGTTAGAAATTTTCTTCGTAAGGACACATCAGGAAAAAACGTACGAACGTATCTTCAGTGTTGTCTGTTTTAGCATTTCAAGAAAACAATTTGCCCTACTTTTTCCTCAAATAACCATGAAAACAAGAACATAGTGATGTGTAAGGGGGTCTTATTAATGCGACGTAAATATTAAGCATATGAAATAACTATGGATATGACCCACTTGATCACAAGCATCGTTCTCTCCAAGTTCAGTAACGTTGAGTGGAGCCTCAAAAATAAGCGTTTCATTGTTCTTTGAACGAGGATCTCACAGTGCAGTGAGCCTGATCACGATGCAGAAAAAGCTATTATTTATTGTTAAGCACACAGATTCCATGATGTGATGAGAACGTGCACTCTCCATGTCTTGCTCTATATTACTTTTTAACTCTCTTTAAATTAGGCGTAACTTCACTGGAAAACTGAATACAATACAATAGAAATGTCGGCTTCCACGAAAAAATTAAATTTCAGACATGCCTCGAGTCAAGGAAGTTGGATCCAACTTCCTTGCCTTTAGCAGTGGACATGATACCAGCGTAGGGATGTACGATGCGAAACTAGGTGTGTGGTATCAAAACGGAATTCATTTGAACGTCAATAAAATATTGCTGCTGTCAAAACCCTATATCAAGGATACCGTTTGATTACACATTGATAGTGGATAATGATGAACCGGACCTAAAGTTCCACAAACTCGTGAGTGAGGCACACATTTGCACAGGTGGGGCTTATGTTTAAATAATAACACTATTCTCATTCGATCACAAAAATGAAGTCTATGGAAGTGCTACCGCGTAAAACTGTGAACATTATTAAGCTACTCTCTGAGTGAGATACTGATTATAGCATATACAGGGAACGATTCTTCACTGAACAAGAAGGTACGCTTAACTTCTACTTATTGTGCCCAAATCGTAAAAAAAATCTAAAAATTTTCATCATTATGAAGCACAGTTTTCTTTATCGTCATACTAAAAAATTATGATGTGTTTTTCTTCATTTATAATATTTGGTAGGGGTTTGAACCTCTTTCTTTTGGCAGCAGAATTGTTTTAATTTTCGTCTCATTTATATTACCTATATAAAATAGCTCTATGGTCACGATTCTGCAATCAGAAAAAAATGAATTGGCTCATTCGGGCAAGTGAATTAGGTCAATTCAGTCACATTGCATTTCTGGCAAAATGATTTTTTCAAATGTTTCAGTCACTTTAAACTTTTTATTTTGGCGTACGCAGTGAAACTCTGAAGGGTAAAAAGGTTAGTACTCATGGTAAAATTTTCTATTATTGTTCTCTTGCATACATCTGGAGGCTGGCGTTTTTTGAGAGAAGCTAAATAAATACTTGGAGGAAGTGAGGTCTCTCAGTTCCGTGACTCCCAGACTTTGGCTTCCATAGAATGACCCTCGAGAGCCCTTACAACCTTGCCATTTTTGGGAAAATAACATCTTAGCTAAATGACGTAAAGTTATTTTCAAGCAGTTAGCAACTCAATTTTTTCCGGCACTAAGACATCTACGAGACCACACTTGTGAAACGACGAAAAAATAGGAAGCAATGTAACGATACCGAAACAAAAGTTCGGAGCAATCCGAGCTTCTAGATACTAAGTTGTTTAAGAAAAAGCTCAAGCAATACCAAAGAAATAAGAAACTCAAGAATGCGTTTCAAAAGTTTCAAGTCTTTCGTGAACAAATTTGCAATTTCTGCCCAAATCTGCTGTATGTTTTGTGGCACACTGGCGCGAGTCTGCCTTTACTCCTCACCTTTATGCCAAACGTACGTTTTCGTTACAAGCTTTCGACGTATGTAGAACCACTCAACAGCATTTTTCCTAGAGTCTCATAACAGGAGGTCATTTTCTTTAACACCCAATTTTCAAGAGTTTTCCTTGATGGAGAAAGTAAAGTAGGCTTAAGCAGGTCATGATTGCTGGTGGCAAGAACATATCTAAATTATTTGGGTTTTTTAACTGACTTTCAACGAATGTTCTTCTGCCGCTATCAACTGAGGAATCGAAAGCATTCTGGATTGAATGCGATTGAAATTCCAACCGAAACATCAGCAAGGGCATGACTCCTTTCCAAGAAGATGGAGTGTAGACAGTCAGAGACGTTCAGCTGCATTGAAAACTTAACATTAGTTTCGAATTATCTTGATGTCGCTACGAATTTTTGCTTAGCCAAAGATCAGTTTCTAATTTCGAGTCCATTACCTTTAAAAATCTGACTAGCCATGACCACCAGAGTTCTTCTAATAGTACAGTGATCACATGCTAAATGCTATCACAGTAATAAGTTTTTTCGTTTGTAAGAAAAGTTTCAATTTTTGTTAAATGCCAACGTATGCACAAAGTGAAAACGCCTTTGGAATGGGTTAACCAATTAACGTACAATAATTAGAGTCGCATATCAGGAAAATTATTCGTTTGCGAAATAATAAGCAAGACGAGATAAGTACATGGCAGGTTTCAAATACCTAATTCTGACGCAGCCTTTACAATAAGCTGTTAACAGCATAAACCAAATGCACTTGCCCACAGAGTGAGTTTAATCATAATCACTGATGATTTAGAATGCTTCTCGCTTTAAAGTATTACTTGAAGTCTTTGAAGATTTAAGCACGCACTGGATCACTTAAATTAAATTAAAATATTTGTTAAAATCAATGAAGAATTTGTTCCCCCAGCCCAGATGAAATCACTAGTCACAGAGACGTCGCCATTTTCTAAGTGAATCAAAATTACATCCTCTATCGGCACTGAAGGCATCAAGCATGTTTGGAAAATGAAGGGAATAAAATTGAAAATAATTACATTGAACCACCGCAGAGTACAGGTCGCTCGCTAGTATGAAAGTAGCATGACTTTCCTCGTTTTAATGCCTCGATCTAATCATTCAAAACAATATCTTCAGCAAAACAATGCTGCCTGAGGTCTAAATTGACATTGGCCATGAGCAAAGAGCTGTGGCCATAACACTGGAAGCAAATTATGTATTGTACATAAATCATAAATTTTCTTGCTATCATTCTACGTTCACATAAAGCTGTTATTGTTTATTGTTTTTCTAACCACAGCTACTATTCAAGAACTCTGTATAAATTTTATATTAACCTTATTTACCCGCATTTCATCGTGTGGGCAAAGTGGAACATTTGAGCTCTCTTTTACGAAAATACTTGCAACCTCGATATCTACAATGTACAAGTCCTCACGGACTTTAATAGCCAATGATGGTCTGGCAAACGATTATCCGCATATATAAATGAATAAACATGAGATTGCATGATTAAAACACTCATGTCTTTCTATTAAACTTTTACTTCAAGTAACCCAATTCTTTTACTTAAAACGTTTCAATTGGAAAGAGATTGTAATGAAAACGTTGCAGCTTTGTCTTTTTAATGCCTAATCTTTCTAAGCACCTGCCCTACATTATAGAGAAGACTACCCAACTACTGAGACAGAGTTACCATTGGTTGAAATACCTACAGTTGGCTCAAATCGGAACTGACCGAATGATTGCTGGTAAAGGCGAGTTGATTTTGACACCAAAAACCAAAACGTCTTATTTTGATGACCAAGCGATGTAGAACGTAGGCAGCAGCGTGAGAATCGGCTACTTGCCCTTTTCCTGTTCCATTTTTCCATCATCTGTTACATTTTTCCAAAAACTTAACCTTACTGTCTAACCCATTTTGTACAAACACGCCTGGTGAGCAACACCAAAAAAGGCAATACTCGTAAATGAAGTATGTACACGGAACACGTCATACAAATTCAGTTCGTACGGAAAACATTCCACATGTTTATAAACTGTGTTTTCTAATGTGTTCAGAACATATGATATCAACAACGATTTTCGTATTTTCAGTCTTTAAAACCATATTTCAGTTTTCAAATAATTGTAAACTTTGTTTTTAACTCAAGGGGTAGTCAAGGAAAGGTATGAAGAAGATTGCGGGCGCGTTATCAAGAGAGGTCAACTGTGGGTATATAAGCCTGAGAGAGAGCGCTCAACCCGTCAGTTCATTTGTGGAGTTCGTGCTAATGATGTGTTGTAAACGAGCTGTTGCCAGAGGAAGTAGCCGGCATCATTCTGTGTTCTCATTTACATCTTTGAAGGGATTAGGAGGCGTTTTTCATGTGCCGCCGTGGTAAGAAGAACTGAGTATATTAACCTTGGAGTTCCCGCTCTCTTGGGCTTGATTTATTACGGTAACTAATCGTTAGGCCGTACCGCAGCTATCTGACCCGCTGACTGGAATGAAGACTCAGGGCATGGCTACTCTTTACTATTTGAACGAATGAAGTTACTGAAAGGCTTCTGCGTTGGAGAAATCGAAGGGAGGCTTAATAGGAATTGTGTTGGCTACATAAAACGTCACTCAATGTATTTTTTTGTGTTCTGTGCGACGAAACTTTTCCAGAGTTAAGAATTGGAAAAATTTATAAGCTTATAGAAACATGCAAAAATTTTAGTTTGAATCATTTCAAATCCATCCAGAGATAAAAATGTGTTTAATAGGATTTTTAGACGTCCATACTCTTTTGTCGTTCGTCAATTGAAAATGACTAAATTAAACTGCTCACTGCACAATTTCAAAGGTTTCAGTTTCATTATCGCACAAGTGAACTTTTTCGGAGCAAATGTAGAATTTTCAGCTGTGTCTGTTAGTTCACTCCAGGAATTTACTTTTAAGAAACAAATGAACCATATTCATGGATGCAAGTTCATCCCTACTCAAAATAATTTTTCGTTGACAACTGCTTAATTTCACGCTGATAAGATTCGTTTTAACTGAAACGCTCATTATTCAATCTGAGGCGTGCCAAGTTATGACCTGTAACTGTGCAGGGGACTTGTGCATGCAAAATATATAGGCATATTGTGGCAAAATTTAACTTCTAACATTTTTTCATGAGTATATTTCTACAATAATCTGAACAGTGAATAACTTAGCGTTTCTTTGCAAGTTTAGGAAGATCCAAAAAAATATTCATGATCGACTTTTCACGTGTCATTTTTTCACAAATGACTTCATTTGCGCGACGGTGCCCGTCAGCGTTGCGGTGTCGGTCAAACGAAACAAGGCTGTGCGCTGTGCACCGTAACCTGCACCACAAGAACAAAGAAGCTTCGCTCTTCTTTCATCCTCTGAGTTCAATAT